>CM070659.1:14988762-15171262 GCA_036346575.1 Dendrocalamus sinicus | reverse complement strand
CCCAACACTAGGGTTGTAGTGGCCGCCCTTGCAATCTACCCCCAGCTGCCACCCTCCTTCCCACCCGTAGCATCGTAGTACTCCTCCCCGCCCCCGGCCACTGCCTTAGTTCCTCCCCGCTCTCAGCTGTCGTGGGTGGAATCGACCGCCACGAATCTCACGGGGGCGCCGCCCTCCAACCCGGCTTCCTCCTCGGCACCATCCTGCGTAGCATCACTCGGCACCAATGAGCCGCCGTCGCCTTGCCCATCCACGCCATCGTCAGCCCTCCAGTCGCCAAGTCAATCGAGTCGCCATTGCGCCCCATCGCCTTGCCCATCCACGCCGCCGTCAACCCTCCCGTCACCAAGTCAATCGACGTCGCCCCTCCCAGCCTCAACTGACGAGGTCATGCAGTGTTAGTTTGAGGAATTACTACTAAGGGAATTGAAGGCCACAATTTTGTTGTTCTGATCATTTGCTGTCAGTTTGAAAATTTACAATGAAGTCAAGCCTACTACTAAGGGAAGGCAAGGCCACAATTTTGTCATTCAAACTTTTGTATGTTAGTCAAGGCTACTCCTGGTGTAAATCATTGTTAATCATTGTATGTCAGTCTGAAAATACAATTTTGTATGTCAGTCAGCCAAATGCAATGGAAGTCAAGGCCACAATTTTGTTATTCAAACTTGATCGCAATTTTGTCTACCTGACCAATTTGTGAATGAATGTCTCTTGCTCATAGCTGTTTGTATGTGTGAATAGAATTTGTTCAAACTTAAATGATCACAAGTACCTTTTTCCTTTTGAATACATTCCAATCTCCTTGTCTCCAACTGTCCATTGTAAGAAAAGCTTATTGTACAGGATAATTGCTGAATCAGCACAGTCTGTGTATGACAAAGATGCTCAATATTTCAATATTAAATCAACAGATGAGAACCTAATTCATTTGAAGAATTGTTTCCTAATTCATTTGAAGAATTGTTGTATGCAGAAATTGTTGTCATTGGTCAATCATTTGAAGAATTGTTGTATGCAGAAATTGTTGTCATTGATCAATCCAAAAATTATTTAATGCAAATGTAAATGTTGTTGTGCCAGAAATTATTCTCATTGGGTAGCATCTCATTTTAGCTTTAAGTAGGAATACATTGACAACTGAATCTGCATAACAATGGTAACATCTCATTTTAGCTTTAAGTAGGATTTGATAGTGATTGGTTTTGTGTTCTTAGAAGTTCACCTTGTACTTGTCCCTTGCATCCTTGGAAACTCAATGTAGCCTTGTAAAACATGGATATCTCTCATCCCTTTTGATTTGTGTGATTTCTCTCTATTTTCTCAGTAGCCATCACTAAAAGAAAAATAGTGCTTTGAATTTTTAAGCAATGTCCTGTACTACATGTATGAGAACTCCTACTGTATTACCTATATTTTGAGGATGAACAGAATTGGTGGCAGCTACAGACCGGGTTGGTGCCGACGTCCTCTCCACCTTGCAGATCTGGAGCATGCCCAGCGCCGCCACTGCACATCACGGTGGATCTAAAGCAGCAATTCATTTCAATTCACAAATTCATTCGTCACACAAATGAACAAGAAGCATATGTGACACTAAAAATTCATTTCAGACATGTATATCATAGAAATGATCTTCACAGATACGATTCAAGGTCCATAATTCATTTCAGTTCGATTCAGAAACACATGTGAGCCTTCGACACTGAAATTTTCATTTCAATTTACATTCCACACATTCCAACTACTGAACAAAACAAAACTTCTAAACAGAACAACCTTCCACTCAAATCCTTTCTCACAAATCTCTAATCCTGCATAACACGTTGATCACAAATCGCCAATCGGGTTGGCGCGTTAGTGGAGCCAGCCGAAGTCAGGAGAATCAGCGCGACAACGATGGGGACGAGCGACGGCACCACGGTGGGAGGGAGACAAGAGGCGATGCATCTTGGATGGCGGCATTGATGGGGTGTTGGTGGAGCCGGCCGAATGGGGGGAGGGGGGCGACGCGACTGGAGGCTTTGTCACGGGGGGAGGAGCGCGGTGTCGTCAGTGAGAGGAGCGAAGGCGTCGTGGCAGTAATGACCGGGAGAATAGCAGCGGCAGCCAAGGAAGGGCGGCCGGGGGGGCGGCGCGACCGGAGGCTTTGTCACGGGGGGGAGGAGCGCGGTGTCGTCAGCGAGAGGGCGAGGCGTCGTGGCTGTGATGACCAGGAGAATGGCAGCGACAGCCAAGGAAGGGCGGCGGCGGCCACGGAGCTCTAAATTGCATAGGTGGGACGGAGCGCATAGGGGGTCGAACGCAAAATTGCATAGGTGGGATGGGGCTGCGACCCGCTACGATCCAAGTCGTTGGTGCTAGATCCGATGGCCAAGATTATCATTAGCATATTAGCACTGAATGGTCCATTAGCACTAGATATGTTCTCTCTATATATATATATATAAACTGACTAAATAAATCAGGTACAACCCTGCAACGGGCGAATAAATCAGAACACAGAACAGGAAGAGATGATACAACCATCAACCTCGGGTGAAAGAGATATCGCAAGTACGTCAATCACAATGCATATGTCCACAGGGTGCATTGCTCCACGGAGGGAACAAGCCTGTTGTAGTGCAGCGATGAGGCCGTTCTCAAGAGCTGCGCCTGGAAGGACATCAACACCACATGGTACATGGAGGAATCAAGCCCTAGCAGAAATTCTATTCTTGAAGGAGCTAAAGCGCACCACAAAACCTTCATAAGAGAGAAGCTGATGGCCCTCAAAATGACGAGGTTCATCAAAGGTACAAAAGAGCTGAGTTAGTGCGCACGACAAAACCTTCATAAGAGAGAAGCTGATGGCCCTCAAAATGACGAGGTTCATCAAAGGTACAAAAGAGCTGAGTTAGTTGGAATTTCAACAAGCCGCGGTCACATGCTATGGAATTCACCAAAGTTTGGATGATGAACTTCCCTACATATATAATATATTGGGGCAAAGAAATATTATTAAATGTTCCAAAAAGGAAAATGATTTCTCCACTATTTAGTATCCCCAGTAATCATTGCGAATCTCATCATCAAACTTCTGCTTGAGTTCAGGATGCTTCTCAAAGTACTCGTCTGCTGTCATTGTGCTGATCTTTTTCTGTATGTATAAAACAAGATGTTAAAACGAATGTAAAAGCAACCAGTTCCAAATTTGCTAAGGATCCAACTCACCTTCATCTCTTGCATTTCAGCAATCTCCTTCTCTATCCTCTCTGATTCCTTCAGAGATACCTTTTCTGCTTCCTTCAATTCAACTAACTACATATGTCAAAAAGGAAATTTCATAAATATCTGAAGGAGTAATAGCAGAAGTGACAATCCATTTGAACCAAAGTAGGCATATCAGGACAAAACAGGAAAGGTGAAACATAAACAGGACAGTGAATCCTCACCAGAGTATCAAACTTCGGTTTGTACTGAGGAGTGACGGTGTCAACATACTTGGGGATCTCAATACCTGCATTGGTTCCATTATTGGTATCTCAATAAGAGGTCAAACAGATGAAAAGAGCATAGACCCACAAGACTAACAACTGTACTGCAAAGTAGCAAAACCAGTTACTAAATCATTTGGTATGCATTTAATCCAGGTCCACTGTGGAGTTCAACGTTGTGACATGACTTTCATACAGCGTATTTTTAGTGGCAGCCTTTAAAATGAAAAGAGAAACAGTCTAATATTGACTGAATTTATCTAACGTAACAGATCTGCAACCAATGGTTAAAAACTACCTAATATATTAGATGCATATACAAGTATCCATCACTCAGACCATATTGTGGTTGGATCATTTTTAAACAAAATATAAGCAAGTTACATTTGATATCCTAATCAATGTTCCAAATCACACCAGTCACAAGTTGTAGACCCCAAATGATATCAAAACCAATTTTCTTGCAATTTAACAGCACACCAGTTTCCTAGAAACGCAAATAAGGTGGAGAGTAGGAAAAACGCATACTTTCATAAGCCTGCTTGTACATATCCACGACTTTTGATCCGATTCCTTTTCTGTAATATTCCCAGTCAATTGGCTGGGGTTCCTGCAACAACAAAATAAATACATTTCTCAGATCACCCAACATGTTAGAAGAGATAATTTATGTTTCCAAGGTTGGCATGACACTTTCACACAACATAAATACAAAGCTAGCAAGCAAACAGGGTTAAACTTTACAAGCATTTATCATGTCAGAGAAGGGCCGCTTAATTCATTCATGCCAGTCTTTTTTTTCATAGTGCAACATATATCTCTTTGCACTATTAATAAAGAACATCACAGGGGTTTGTAATCTCTTGCTCAGAACCAGAGACGACGCTTGGATTACAGAAGAAATTAAATAGGCCCTATCCTTTTTCTGTTGGTCATAGCTAACCTACTGCCAAATCGAATAGGCCCTAACCTTTTCCTGTCGGTCATAGATAACCTCTTGCCAAAACAAATCTTAAAAGCAAAACAGAATCAGCTACTTGTTGCAGTCCAGTCGCTAAAGGGAAAGGTTACACCGAACCTACCACATGGTTCACGTACATACAGCCACCCAATATGATAGTTTCAAGTTCTTGCTCATCTTCCAAGTGACAAGTTATAAGAAGCTACTCACCGATGGCCAAACCTATTCCTATTTACATACTCAGTTATTTTGTATGACCAACACGCGCTTTCGTTTTGGGCACAGGCCAGATTTTTTGCCATGGCTGTTGAGATTTGCTCGACTGTACTGAACACTGTTGTATCGTATGGACACTTCAGTGTAATCTAACAAAATGCAATAGCGTCATTACAATCACAGGGGATGCTTGATGCCTCCCCCAGTCCATCGATCAACAAATGCGCCCTTTTTTTGCGACGAACAAATGCTGCTTGCTCCACAAACAGATCCCACGCGCAATCGTGTTGATTAGCAAAACGGATCCCTGATCTGTTCTGAGAGGGAACCAAACCCTAGCTACATTGGCTAGATTGATCAGGCGGGAGCGAGACGAGACGGAACGGCGATTGGCAGGTAAGGTACCTTGGAGAAGTTGGTCTGCAGCTGGTGGTTGACATCGTCGAAGGCGCGGCGGAGGGTGGCGAACTCCTTGCGGGCCTCCTCGGAGACGATCATCTTCCCCATGCCGTCCCAGTCTATCGCCTTCCCGGCCTTCGCCGCCGCGTCCGCCACCTTCTTCACCACCCCGTTCCCGCCCATCTTCGGCTCTGCTCGATCCGGCTCCTCTCACACCGCCGACGAACTGCCATTCTCCTGCTCCGATCTACCTTGGCAAGTCACAAGCCGGTCGGTTTTTGGCTTTTGCTACAGTACTTAACTTTCAAACAGAGTATTTTCTCAAAACGGGATCTACAAGTTAAACGTAGTACACGTTAAAAGTCCAATATCTGTACCAACCAAAATCGTAAGTGAGTATCGGTCTCTTCGTAATATGTACCGTAAACGGTTAAAATTCAAAAATTTTAGCTAAAAATCATAAATCGTAGCCAAAACAAATAGGCCCTGAGGGAGTGGAGAATGGTGATTGATGTTTGTCTTGTTTTGCTCATTTCGGTGGGCTCAAAAAAATGGCCCTCAACAAGAGTATGGACGGATGAAGTTCGGCCGGGCCGGCTAAACCTGAGCTGGGCTGGCCTATTACCGTTGGGTTCGGTTGGATTTTAGCTTTAATTTATCACTTTATATTATAATAATTAGCTTTTAAATAATAAATTTTTTAGACAAAGTCTATAGTTAGATTATAGTAAACACTGTATTGAGTTCAGCTATACGGTTAAAATCATATATAACTATTTCTCTCTACGTACTGTCTCTCGCGAACAATCAGAATTTAAAAACCATAAGTTAAAAGGCACAGCCACATCCCAAAAGAACTCACTCCAAAATGGCTTTTGCTGATAGATTTAGACTAAAGTAGGTAATATAATGGTTGTTTAAAGGGAAATGAAGAGCATGAGGGAAAATAAAAAACATATATCTCTACGGATAATACAAAGAAAAAACCACACTAAAAAACTAAAGCATTCAAAATGATTTTCAACTTCTGGAAGCTAGATGTCAAAAGTTAAAAGTTATTTTGAACAGGGATAGGTTGTACGATGTTTTCTTTTTTATATATAAAATGATTGTGTTTTTTTCTTCATGGAGAGAGAGATGCATGAAAATGGGTATCCATTCCATGGTCACTGAAATATTTAGTATCGTAGACTTAGCATCTTCAGCATATTAAACGAGGAGAGCGACTGAGCAAAGCAACGCAATCCGCAACATGTTGTGGCCTGTACTAGAACGAGATACGTTAGCCCTAGGCTGACCTTTATTAGTTGGAAGCAACTACTGCATTATCTCATTCTTCCATTATAGAGCAACCGATCGGACAAATGACAAAGCACATGCAAGGTCAGCAGGGTTCACTGCTAGTCTGCCACAAATCAATTTTCTATTTCCAACGTCCCACAGGTTTCTTCTTGACGCTCCTCACGATAGGCTCCTGCTAGTTCACAGGTCGTTGTCTGCTCAAAAATAATAAACCACCTGTTAAAAGAGATGGCCTTTAGCTACAAATTTAAGCCTATGTTTCACTTACTTTTGCTAGCTAGGGACGGGGATTCGGATCACCTGCCTTACTGAAATAATTGTGGTGTTCATTTCGACTGTGGTTTATGATTTATAATCTGCGATTTATGACTTTCAATCCTACCATGAGTGTTTGTGTGAACGAACGGAATGCCGATAAATCAATAAACCACTTCGAAAAGACTGTCCTGATAAGCCACTTTAAAATAGCGAAAAAAAACCCACCCTATTTATTTATTTGAGATAAATCATAAGCTGTAAGCTAAAATGAATAAAAACTAATAAAGGCGCTCTACTATACTACTATGCATTCTTCACATAATTGCGGGACTACGAATTGATGGAGTATCTTCACTTCTTCATATTACCAAACATTCCTAAATGGCTTTACGCTTATGGACAAATTGCTTGATGTATGAAACTCTATAAAAATAGCGGTTCTATTTTATCAACACGAAGAAACGGTTGATGTTGTACTCTAATGGTCCTTGGCAGTAAGCCGGTGGTCAAAATTTCAAATGCAGAGCATCCTGCTCACCTCTCGTTCTGCATGGCGGTGGTCTATTTTGCCTTGCTTGTGCTCAATTATTTGGCATCTATTGAAAACTCTCTTGCTATGTCGCTGTCGAATAGTGGGGGTCGGCAGACGTGAATACTGTGAGGAGGAGCTTGTTTTTGTCCGGATCGTCACGGCAAGTAGAAATCTACTTAAACATTTATGAGAGAAACAAAAAAGAAGTACGATTTTTCGAAAGGCTGAAAACTACTTCGCAACAGGAGGGCCTGGCAACGGCGTTTTTTCTTATGCTTGGATGTGATAGGTTGACAATTAGCTAAACAACTTCTGTGAATAGTCATAGTTTAATGCGATGTTTTTTTTTTTGGGGCCAGGAAATAGTTTAATGCGATCTAGCTTATTATTATATGTTAGATAGCCTCAGTGCCTCACTCGGCTGCATATCACAGCCATGTCAAATGAAACCTTTCATTTTTATCTACAGAAATGCCCATCCAAATGGCCCTGGATTCAGAGTCGTGTCCTGATGGCTTCAGAGTTCAGAGCTGGGGTCGCACATTCCAAACGATAAGAACAGACAGCCAAAACCTGACACACTGGTGAAATATTCTTTTTACGGCACACACACTGATGCGGTAAAGCACCACTTGCATGAAGTGGGAATTGGAATCCCGTCTTCTAAAACTCAGTGGCCTGCAAAGACGGCCACCGCCGAGATAAGGCGCAGCAGCACTTGCTGACTTTTGGTCCAGATTAACAAGATCTGCCTTTAGCCTTTGCTCGTGGCAGAGAACAGGATTAGCCACCATGCCGGTGTGGTAGCATGTCTAGGAGAGATTAGTAGTAATAATTATGTGTACACTAGTTATGCCCATGACGAGCTTTCGTTGGTAATACCTGCAGGTTGCTTCAATCCTCTGCAACCTGCAATTTTGCAACACAGCTATGTTGAGGTTATAGATGTCTAAAACTGTGAGACCGTTCTTGTTTCGTGGAGGTCCTATCATCCCCGTGTAACCTCTTGTGCAAGTAACAATGGTTAACTACGATCGTTGCCCGTACCATCGAGTAGCATTTCATTATCAACAAGCAACAATCGATATTTCACGTTAAGATAGTATCTCTCCGCATCTTGTTTTCAGCTCTTATCACTACTACAAAAATTATAATACTAGACGTTACATCACAGACGATTACCCAAAACCGTCAGTATTAAATACAATCACAAAAAATTTTAGTTTAGAAACCGTCAGTGTTGCTACAAGTGCTAAAAATCGTCCGTAAAGAGCTAATATCACAGACGATTTATGGTGAAAATCGTCTGTGAAATACCGTCTGTGATGTCTATACTTATTATAGACGGTTTTTATTTTAAATCATCTGTGATGACTTACTTATTACAGACGATTCTAGATAAGAACAGTTTATGATAATATTTCAACTTACCCGCTATCGCTGAATTTAAACCTCCCGCTCATCTCGCTGGATTTGCTCTTTAAAATGAAAGGCCCGATTGTTCTTCTTCTCACTTCTCCACTCATCTCCTCATTTCCTCTTCTCTCTTCTCATTTCTCCTCCACTTCTCCTCACTAAATTTTTCCTTAAAAATAGAATGTTCGGCTGCTCTTCGATCGTCTCCTCATATCCTCTTTTCTCTTCTCACTTCTCCTTCTCCACTCCTCCCATCCATCCGCAGCACCCTGCCGCCGCCATCATCTATCCATCGCCAACCACTCTCCAGCCATCTCCAGTAAACCCCGTGGCTACCAACGTATCGCTCATTTTTTCCTTTTCCGTTTGGGGCACCTCGCCGCTCACCGCCGACCACTAGAGCACAGGCAACCGCCACCCTGAGCCGTCGTAATCGCAGTATTCTTCAACTGCTACAGCACTCTCCTCCAACAGCTCTAAAGCCTCCGACCACTCTAAGTCCCGACCGCTCTTGGCATTCGACCGACTACTGTACCATTCGACCACATAGAGCCTTTCAACCAACTACTATAGTTTTCGACCATGCATAGCTTCGGCCGGTTACTGTACCTATCGACCATGCATAGCATTCGACCAGTTACAGTAGCTTTCGACCACACATAGCATTCGATCGGATACTGTAGCTTTCGACCAAATACTATAGCTCGACCACTGTAGATCCAAGCCATGTTAAAATTACCCACTTTTTTTAACTCCGGTACAACTATTATAGACGGTTTTTACCGAAAACCGTCTATGATAATGCACAATCACAGACAGTTCTAGTTCCAAACTGCCTGTGATACGGTTTTCATTGATGATTTAAAAACCGTCTGTGAATAACCCCTATTATCATTGACCCATGAAGTCAAACGGTTCCGAAACGTCTGTGATAAACTTTTCTGTGGTAATGTATCACACAACTGAAATCGCCAATCGTTAGCTAGCTTGGCTATCTCATATCTTCGATTCTCCATGGTGTGAGGTGTGAGTCATCAAAGCAAGAATCACATGTATATATCCATCTTTCACACAGTTATAATAGAGGTGCGACTACGCAAAGGATCAAGAGGACACGGGAGCCATAAAATATGTCTTACGCCCAACCGGCTACGGAGAGCAACAGCTGACGTGGACACCTCGTGGATGACAAAAGGGCTCGCCATCGTGCCTCTAAGGACATGTTCATATTAGTTATAGTGAATAGGTTTTGGCTGAAAATGAATAGTAGTAGCTATAGCTTTTAGAAGGAAGACGTAAGTGCTGAGGAAAGTGAGTGAGAGATATATGTGTTAGACGGCAACAAGAGGAGTAAAATATATAATACATTTATAATCATCTGTCTTATCTTCAAAGTAAGATAAAAATAAAAAAAGTAGAAAAGCAAAAGCCAAAAACAGAAGCTATCGTCATGCCCCTAGCCACGAAAAGCTAGCCCTATCATCCTGGCACGATTAGGATCCTAAGCTAAGCAGCTGTATTTGTTAATTCCCGTTCCCTAATTGCTGCTAATAATTCCTTCTTCTAGTAGGGTCTAGAATTATCGACTAACGAGGAGATTCTATGGGTACACGTTAGGCACCCCGTAAATCCACCCGTGAACTGCGATCTGCACCGTTCGTTTCGAATCTCGTGGTCAGAACATTTTCTAGGGATTTTTTTCAGAAAAGAAGCGCATCGGCGAGCGTTGAGCCCCGAGCGAAGAGACAAGATCACGCGAAATCCACATCATGCATCTAGGAGGAGCTAAAATTTGTTTTAGCTTTTGTTATATTTCCCTGATCAGGAATCTGCTGTTTGGGATCGTCCCACTTGCCAAGACCAAGACTGGCCAGGGCGACAGGTGCTCCTCCATTCGAAGGACGGACAAAGTGAGCCATCAGGCAGGCATGACTTCACTTGCATGCCCACCATCTTTCGGTAAGTAGTGCTCCCCTCCTGGTTTGCCTTGCAAGCAATGTTGCACGTCTCTTCGCTTTTGCTGCCTTTTTCCTCTCGAGTGGGCGCTCCATTTCGCCTGCCGTGCCGTGAAAGCAGTGGGCTAAAACCCACGTCAATTCTCACCGTAACAGCACAGCTTAGAGTCGATGCAATCTCAATTCAGGGTAATACAAGTGTAGGAATGAGAGTCTGTCTTTTAATTTTCAGAACCTAAAAACCGTTTAAAATGTGTTAGTTTCTTAATAGTTTTTTCTTTTATATTATCCGTAGAGATATAATGGTATTTGATATTTTCCTATTTTTATCTTTTTATTAAATATCTTTAAAAAATTAACAATAGATATAACATTATTTCAGTTAAAAACTACATCATTTTAGAACAGGCTTAAATATGCTCTGGTTACCCAGACGGAGGGCTATTTGTGTTTTTCAGCTCCGGCCGACATGCGCGCAGCCGGCAGACGCAGAACGCCTGAGGTTCCGAGGCTAACGCGCCGCAGGGTGCCGGATGTTATACGTGGCGTCCCTGTCCAAAATTAGCAATCGCGGTGACGTGTCGTGGGTTGTGGCATGCAGTTAGCGCCTGGCTTACCGCTTACTACTAGAGTAGGTTCCTATGCGCCTCATAGACCTGTAATTAATGCACCTCGGCGTGAGTTCCGATGCGCCTCGGAGGGTGTAATTAATGCCTGATCAGTGATCGCTCACTGCTCTTAATCCTAATCCTGTTTGGTTGTTGCCGTGCAACACTCCCAAGAGGCGGCAGGGACGCACTCCCAAGAGGCGGCAGGGACGCATCGAACGGCATATATGCAGCGTTCGATGATGCAATGTAAGCCGTCCATCGTCGTCTGTTTGGGGCTTGGACAGACTGGATGGGTTCTTTTGACCTTGCCGCATAGTGCATTTCTAATGGTGAACATCTCAAATTATATTTTTATCTTCCATATTACTAAAAAATTATTGTAGACATTACTATTTCAATAGATGATGTCTATATATGGATCCAATCAATAAATCTCACTATTCTCTATTTCCCTCTCCCCCTTCTCACAGTCTCTCAAAAGTTGGCATAGCCACTACAGTTTCTCCTTAATGCAAATTTCTATGGTTTTTTGCTATTTGGATTTTGTACCCATGCAATGCTTTGCATGAGATATTGCTTTCCTCTCTTTCTTCATTAATTTTGCCTCCACCTCACTCTAAGTCTTATGTGGCACTTAATGGACACTGCTGATATCAGACCATTGAGAGTGCCCTTATTAGGGGTGTTCGTTTGGTTTTTCGGTTCGGTAAATATGGTATATATGGTATTGTTAATTTAGTAAATACGGTGTTTTAAAAATATGGTTCGGTTTCGGAAAATCCTATTTGTTTGGTATGGTATCGATAAATACTATATTTACCAAAATTGATGTGAATTACGAACGATGATATTGCACATAGCGAGCGGCAGCAGCAGAACACTATGCAATATGCATTGCATCGCAGCAAGCCAGCAACCAGCCATGAGCCAACAAGCAAACTAACAAGTAGCAATTACAATTTACAAAGCAAGTAGTCGCTTGCATCGCGACAAAGCATTACTCCAACTGGCTATTTAGTTAGCGGAGAGTCACTCAAATGGTGATCTATTTCACGTAGTCAAGAACATGCATGTGGGTCCAACGGTATAAAATAGCATTACCTCCGCGTAGTAGTACTACTAGCAACCAACGGCGCCCTTAGTGTAGTAGCAACCAGCAGTGGGTGGCGGCATTGACACCTTACGGCGGACCAAATTTGCATTCTTGGTGGTTGCTTGCTGCACTCTCCTCGTAGAATTTTGGTTTTTTCGGTTTTCAGCCGGTGTCTACCGAAAAAAACTGAAATCCCAAAAACCCATATTTCTGAATCCCGTACCGAATATCGGTCAAACCGAGTGACCGGTATGGTTTATTTGGCTTGGTATAAAAATGAACAGCCCTAGTCCTTATGGCTTTGGCATTTTGATGTAGTAGCTAGATTTCAAACGGTGTATTTTTTAAGGTGGGATTTATAAGTCGGTTATAGTAAACAATATACCAATTTTAATTATACTAATCAAAATCATATACAACTATGAATTCAAAAACTATAAGTCACAGCCTCAAAAACCCATCCATTGGCTGTTTCTGCTTTGCAATAGGCTTCAGTACTTCACTTGATAGCTTCTCTTCCAGGCCAACTACGAATACATATGTACTTGATTTAACAAAAAACGATTATATATGTGCATCCTACTGAGTTCCCCCTTTTTTTTTGTCCTGCTTAACTCAGTGATAAAATCGTATTCTACGCGTATTCTTTCCATTCTTTTTTCCCCCCCGAAAATGAAGTAAATTGTGGAAACGAATATGCATGTCTCCCCAAATGAAGATCGAAACGAACGAAAAAGGGGGCCACGCGCACATGATGTGCTCCCAGAGGTGTACTGTGAGCTTCTCTAGGGTTCTTGCAGTACTTGATACCTTTCCAAAGCAAGGGGGATTGATTACTCTTGTGGCTCCGATCGCATCACCGGAGTCAGGTATCGGGATCGGACACGTGGGGATCAGATGGGCCCTCGTGCGAGTACAGTAACAGTAGGACGAGTAAACAAAACGGCACGGGATGAATGCGTGGCAACTCGAGGAACGGGACGAAGCGAAAATACCGAGGACACGTAGCCCTTGCGTCTGTGGTGTGTGGCTGCGCGCGTCGTGGCGGTCCGGGCCGGCGCGCCTGCCGCGGCAGCTGTCGCCGTCCTCGTCGTAACTGGAGCAGTGCGGCTGACAAGGACTGTGGATAACTACTTGCTAGGTTAGTGAAAGAATTTTATTGGTTTCTTTCAGCTATGACGGATTATGATTGGGACTGATAACTTTAGTTTTAGTATAAATATTTAGATAAACGAATTAAATACTAATAAATTATTTTTAATAAATTCATTTGAAAAGATAATAAAAAACTTAACTTAGTTATTTATTTGAAGAATCCGTAAGCTATAAACGAAAGAAGAGAGCTTTACTGTAGACCAAGGCGGGAAGCAATCCACCAATGATCCATCCGGAAGAAAGAAACAAAGCTCGCACGTGGCAAACTTTTGGAAACAACAAACGAAGAATAATCCAGCGAAACAAAAAAGAAGGTGCAATCAGCACAGGGATGAAACACGGTACAGTGGGGGAACATGAGCAAGAGAGAATGAATTAATGAGCACTTTACACACCTGCTACGAAAGGAACAGGTGAAGCAAACAAGAACTCCCCGACAGACGTACCGGCTAATCTGGGAATCCATAAGGAAATACAAACGATTAAGTTCCACACCACATATAAGTATAAAAGGCGTAAGGTTATGCATCTTTAGTCCCGTTCCAAACAACTGAACTGGCTTTTAGTTTTAAACAAGTCAAAAACACTTAAAACATATTAGTTTGCAACATTGCTTTTTTTCCTTTTTCATTTGTATTATCTAGAGAAATATGACGGTATTTTTTTATTTCTTTCTTATTTTTCTTTAATTGAATAACTTAAAAGGCAAACAACCACTAAGTACCATTTCAGTCCATAACTATCAGAAAAACCGATTGAATGAGGCCTTAGCCCCACGCAACTGCTACCTGAATAACTGATGGATCTTTCCACCCCAAAAGTGTCTAGCTCGGTTTTGAACCGTTATATTCCTTTTGTATTCGATATAGCTTTTGTAAATTCCATGATATTTGCGTGTGGTTTCAAATATGAAAACAAAAGCCCTGTCTTAGTCAAAAAAAACTAACATACTAACATGCGTAAATTGGTGACTTCTTATATTTATAAAAATGCATCAAATTGCTAAATTACAAGTATGCATGTGCACCAGCGTGGATTTACATAGAAGTGCATACCTTAAACTTTTAAATACAAAACAAGAAAAAAGGGGTGCGGGTTTGCAGCGTGCTAGCTCCACAAGTCCAAATTTCCAAGTTGAGAGTTAATTGGCAGGATTGATTATACTAGTACTACAAGTTTCACAAACCTTAGAGCCTGTTTGGGACACAACAAACAAAAAAAATGTAGGAATAGGAAACTAAAACACGAGAATTGGATCGCACATCCAGAGGAATCCTACAGGAACCAAAAACGCTAGAATTGTACAACAATGTTTCTTGATTAGATATATTGTCTCTAGGAATTTTGTAGGGAAATGTTTATTGATTAGAGAGAGAAGGTGAGAGAGAGCGATGGCTTTGAACTTCTTAAAGGAATTTTAACATGAAGATTGAGCACATGTTTAGGCCCCGTTTGGCACAGTTCAGCTTCACTAGTGAAGCTGTTTTTTTTGTTTCAGCTTCACAAGCAGCTTCACCGATGAAGCTAAATCATTTTGGAAAAGCTGTTTGGCAAAGCAGCTTCACCTGTGACTTCATGCATGGTGAGAGAGGCAATTGTCCAAGATGCCCCTGTCTACGACTTGTTCTAACATTTGGAGTTGTATGTTTGTATATGGCCATATGAATTAAAAATAATATATTTCAAGGAGTATGAATTAAAACATTAAAATAAAAATAATAAAAATTAAAATCATTAGGAAGCAATATTAGTGCCTTGTTTATGTTTCGTGAACGGAGAGGTGAAGCGGGATGGACTAGTGGCAAATGCGTGTAATTTTGGTGAACCGAGAAGGCGGTGGGTTCCTGGGGCTGCAGGCTGAGGAGAGAGGCTGTGAAAAGCTACTTTTTCAGCTTCATCTCTCCCATTCCTTTGTGAGAGCAGAAAAAGGAGCTTCACCTATGAAGTCACTGTTTGCAAAAAGGTCTTGGCAAAAAAACTACAACAATTTCATAAAGGCTGTTGGTGAAGTTTGCTTTTAATGAGCCTTATAATCGTCCCAACTTCGGAGGAAAGGACAATTTTCATAGGAATTCCTTGGGACATGCATCCCTATATTCCAGAGGCTTTCATCGTAGAAATTTCTATAAAATCCAGAGTCCTAGGAAATCCCTGGCTCCAAATTGAAGGAGAGTGCAGTCGCAATTGAAGTTACTCGATTTCACCGTAGATTCGCCTCCGATCCAGCACTGTATAAAGCCTGCCGCCGCAATCCTAGCTGAAAACCGAGCACAGAGCTGTAGCCACCAACCGTGATTTGATCGATCGATCGATCTGCTCGGATCCCCTGGTGATCGATCCGTCGACACATCGACCTTGCAACTTGTTCCGCTTCCGCGCCCACTCGGCTCTACTGCAGCTGATCTGTCCTCGTCCTCCCCCACCCAGACCCAGCTGCGCGGACATCACATGTAGAGGTGGGAATTGGGCGTGCCGTCGGCGCGGCCCACCACGCCGTGCCGCGGCGCCGTGCCGTGCGGTTCGCCCGATCATCCGTCGTGCGCGTGCCGCGCCGCCCGCCTGGAAATCGTCTTGGCCAGAGCCAAGCACGGCCCAAAGCCCACCGTCGTGCGGCGTTCGTGCCGTGCCACCAAGCCCACCAAAGTAACTATACACGACAAAAGCGATAGCGACAATGGTAGCGGTGGTCACTATCTTCCTTTCTCTTGTATCCGCCTTATTAAAACCTACTTAAAATTCGATTCTATTGTCTCATGCCATTTCACCTTCGAACTTGGTCATCTAGTCCAATGGAATGCATATATTGGTGCAAATTAGACTATGGCGTATGTGGACATCACCCGACAATCTAGCATAGGTCTACCCAACTAGTCAAATAGAAAAGCTCAAGGAGAGTCATGAGTACAATTTACTATAGTTAAGAAATCAATTTTAAATAGTTTACGCCAACCGTGCTCTTAAATGCCGTGTTGTTGCCGCACGCCCGATCGCCTGCCGTCTTGCGCATATAGCCCGCGTCCGGATTTTGAAGCCCACCGGCCACCGTTCGTGCCGTCGTCGCGCGCGCCACGCATGTCGGGTCCGGCGGCGGGTAAGCCGGCGTCTGGTGTGTGCCGGCCGCCCAAAAGCCCAAACCCAAGTCCCACCTCTAATCACATGCATGATCGATCCCCATGCACGCACGCTGTGGCTGAACCAGGCTGGCCTGCGCGGCCAACCAACGACGAGCAGCTAGGCAGGCAGGTGATGATCTGATTGTGCGCGGCAAGATAACGAGCACTACTTAGGCCCTGTTTGGATCAGTTTCAGATTCTTAAAAACCAGCTATTACTTCTAGTTTTTAAAAGTGGTTTCTAAGCAAAAGCGATGGGGTGTTTAGATCCTAGTTTTTAAAAGTGGTTTCATTTATGATTGGTGCTAATAGACTATTATACCCTTACATTTATGATTGGAAGCGTCTGCGTGGTCTTTAATGAGGGTAAATGGGTATTTGTGCCAAAAAGCGCAAAAGTGGGTATCAACGACTTTTTGGTTTTAAGAATCGGGTAGGTAGATTTTAAAAACTGCCCCAAAAACTGATCTATTTGGATCCCACCCAATTTCCAAAAGCCAGATTCTTAAAATCTAGGTGGATCCAAACAGGCCCTTAGCTGCTGCAAAACCGAAAGGTCTGAGTCCTTCGTCTCTTCAGCTTATGATTTATAGATTCTATTATTTTCTTTATCGTTTTTTCAAAATAATTTATTAAAACAGTCTTTTTAAATCAATTTATCGATATTTAGTTTTCATATAAATACTCACTGTAGAAGCAAAATCATCGGTCACAGCCATAATTCATCTGTATCCTAAAAGAATCAGCCCTATACAAACGCATACAGGTAGGTCGATCGCGGCGGCCGAGTGGTGCGTCTGCCTGCCAATCCTTCCCATCCCTAACCGATCCACCGTATATACTTATACAATAAAATCCCCATCCCCGACTGCTCGCACAAAAGTCTATGCAACCGAATTCTATTCCCCCATGTGAGTCACAAGTCGCAGCCGGCGATTCTTCGTGCGTGTTTTGTACTCACGGGAAATGATAAGATGACGCAGGATCGCTAGCTGTTGCTTGATACTGGTGGGTCTCTTCTTTTTACTTTCTATTTTTTTATAATAACTAATTTTCAAATAAAATATCTTTTTAAAATAGACCTATAAATTATAACAACTTTATTTATTTTAATCAAAACTACATATAAATTTTTGTTACTACATACTTTTTTCTACAAATAACTTAAAATCTATAAACTGTAGCCATACCGAAGAAGCTACAAAAGAACATACCCACTACCAATTTTCGTGCGAGGAAATGCGTGAACGAACGGCGGTCACTGACTGTAGGAGCATGAACGAATGGTTGTTAGCACTAGCGTGGTCAGGAGATTTGGCGAGCGTCGATCGACTTGCTGCAGTTATGGTGGTTACGTCTCCACGATAATCTAATTTAATGTGCCGCGCGATGAGGAGCGTCGCGTTGAAACTGCAACGGAGAATCCCTGTCCGCCTCAAGAGCCTCGGGCTCCATCGCCGAAATTGAAATCCTGCCCGCCGCAGGCTCCATCCGTTTCAAACTTCTCTTCGAATCTACAACCAACACAACTCGAATTTGACAAGAACTGTTTTGTGTTCCTAAGGTGCTGCCATTTGGGCTGAAAAAGTAATTTATTCCTGAAATTTTATTGAGCTGGCTGAAATTGCACTGTAACTGATAATGGTTTATTTGTCGTAATTAAATTTTAAAAAATAGAAAAAACATGTTAATCCATCATGGACAATGTAAAGAAATAAAAAAAAGAACTAGCAAAAAAGCTAAAAAAAAAAAAAATCAGAAAATAAGGAATAATGAAAAATAAGTCTGAAGTCACAAACTCAAATCGAAATAAGCGGAGGTTAAAACAATCCTGCGGTGAAATACCTGCTGCTGATAGAGTACGGTAAATAAAATAAGGAAGAACACGGCTTAGCCCGCTTAAAGAGCCACATAACAGAATCACGAACCACCAAGGCGCCATCATCTTGTCACGAACAATGCCCAACAGTAGATCGACGACCCTTACACGCCAACACACACATTCATACATTTTCCTCTCCTCTCGTTTTCGTTTCTTCGCTCCCTCCCTGGAAGCTTCTGTCCACAGCAAGAGAAGCAGCCGGTGAGTTCTGGGCAGGCCAGGGATCGCTTGCACTGCAGCACATATCCCCAGTAGCTTATCCAGTCCAACCACGCATTATTGGAACAAGAAAACCAAAAGGCCCATTCAATCTTATCATCAAATCAAATAAACAAACCCTGCAAAAAAAAAAAAGGAGAGAGGAAAGAGGCAGCTCAGTGTTCTGTTCCATCATGGACACCAAGAAAGAAAGAAAGAAAGAAAAAAAACTGAGTAAGCAATCAACAAGTGCCCAAGGAGGTAGGGCCCACTCCCCAGCTTTGCCTTGTTGTCCCTTACCTACTCTCCCTCCCTCCATAAATACCACCTCACCTCTCACTCCCCCACCTCGCACACCACCCAAAAGCTCACAGGCTCCATTTCTTGCAAGGCTGGTCACTCTCTTGCAGCTGCAAGTGCAAGCCAAGAAGAAGCACCTAGCTAAGCTTTCATGGGGAAGGACGAGGTGGTGGAGAGCGGCACCGAGTTCGCGGCCAAGGACTACACGGACCCGCCGCCGGCGCCGCTGGTCGACGCTGCGGAGCTGGGGTCGTGGTCGCTGTACCGCGCCGTCATCGCCGAGTTCATCGCCACGCTGCTCTTCCTCTACGTCACCGTGGCCACGGTCATCGGGTACAAGCACCAGTCGGACCCCAACGTCAACGGCGCCGACGCGGCCTGCGGCGGGGTGGGCATCCTCGGGATCGCGTGGGCGTTCGGCGGCATGATCTTCATCCTCGTCTACTGCACCGCCGGCATCTCGGGGGGCCACATCAACCCGGCCGTGACGTTCGGCCTCTTCCTGGCGCGAAAGGTGTCCCTGGTGCGCGCGCTGCTGTACATGGTGGCGCAGTGCCTCGGCGCCATGTGCGGGGTCGGGCTCGTCAAGGCGTTCCAGAGCGCCTACTACGTCAGGTACGGTGGCGGCGCCAACATGCTCGCCTCCGGCTACTCCAGGGGCACCGGCCTCGCCGCCGAGATCATCGGCACCTTCGTGCTCGTCTACACCGTCTTCTCGGCCACCGACCCCAAGCGCAGCGCCCGCGACTCACATGTCCCGGTAAGCATAATATATATCATCAGAGGAAGCTGCCTATTCTTTTTTTCCTTTTTGGAAAAAAATCTGAGCTTAACTAGAGCTTAAGCGAAGATAACATGGTCTGAGAGCAGATTATGCAAATGGCAAGGATAACACATATGAACAAAAAGAAAAAAAAATAAAGCAGCAGGAGAATATCCTATCCTGTAAAAAAAGCAGGAGAATACTGAAGAGAAGGAACAATATGATTGATAGTGTTATTTTTTATATAAAAAAGCTTCACTCACGAGCTATGATTCTTTTTGTTTCTATGTACTTCACAATTTAAGGCTAGAAGTTTCAGAAAAACAAAATCTTCAACTTTTGTTGATTTTTTAAAAAGGAGATGCAAGTACTAACAACCTTGATGCCTATCTTTGTAAAACTTCATTTTCAAATAGTACACATCAGCACTATTAAGCCGTCCATAGTCTTAAATGTGGCTTAACAATTCTACTGGTACTGCACAACTGATGGACCATTCAAGATGTATCTAGTGCACACGATGGAAGAAAAATATTTCTGTTACGTCCATTTCTTACTGTTCCATCCCATCACGGTAGAGTTGCATTCCTGGGCGGGCACGTACATGTGGCCCTAGCAAAAAGCTGAGCTGGTTCGATGTACCACATGGTCCATTTGGTCTGGTCCAGCCTTGATGAGCTGGTCCGTGCAGCTACGAGTACCCGGCCACGCCCCCCCCCCCCTGCCCCCCTGTTCCCATTTCATGTGATCTCCATGATGAACTATTGGGCGGCCCACACCGCACCAATTACCTCCCTCCGTTTTCAAATCTATTTTTAGAACACTATCCTTACATACTATATTCACCAACAACACGGCCAATTTGTATTCTTGTAGGAAAATAGATTATGCGTAACGCAGCACAAAATACTGTCAAGTAATCCCTAGATAGAGGATTCTGGTGATTTTTTTAGCTTTTGGTTCTAGAATGAACGTTTGTGAAAATGAATCAAAATATGCTAAGCCGCGTGAATTGAATCGAATGCTGCGCTTGCACACTCCTGGATCATGTAGTGCATATGCATGTGTGGCTAGGTAAAAGTTCAGAGTTACTTTTGGGGCTGGTCTGGTCCAGTCAGTGGTGGTGAGCTTGTGGCGGTGGGCATCCCTTTCGTGGGGACATCGCGGAGGTGACAAAACGTGATGTCTGGGTGCTTTGCACGCGAGAGCCCATCTTGTCAAAATATGCCGTGGTGGCTTCGGTGTTTGGAGGGGGTGAGATGCCCACTAGGGCACTACTAGTTTGGTGTGTGTGCGCCCAAAGGAAGCAGCCCTTGTTGCTCTGGTTTCTTCTTCCCTTTTGAAAGGGGCATGCCAAGAGGCTTTGGCCACTACTTTGGTCTCCCAAATAGTCCCTTGACGCTGATGACAAACAGCTTGAGAAAATTGCACAAGAAGTACTGTACTGTACCATGCGGCGAGGATCGCTGTGCTGTGCTGTACTGCGCTGTACCATGTTGTGTACGTGGGAAATGGGCTGCTTTTGTTGAAAAGTAGTTTGGTACTAGCTTAATTTTGCGACATGCTGCAATGTTTAACGGAGCGTTGGCCTTGCAAAATTTTTACTCGATTTTGCTTGTGTATGGCTTCTAGGTCTTGGCGCCCCTGCCAATCGGCTTCGCCGTGTTCATGGTCCACTTGGCAACCATCCCGATCACCGGCACCGGCATCAACCCGGCCAGGAGCTTGGGAGCGGCCGTGATCTTCAACGAGGACAAGGCCTGGGATGATCAGGTAGATATATTCATCCATCCATTCACGATTGGCTTTTATGCTTTGCAATTGACCTCCACTTAACGACCTGACATGCATGGTCTGATCTTGTGATCTTCACTTTGTGCAGTGGATATTCTGGGTCGGTCCTATCCTCGGCGCGGGGATCGCGGCGTTCTACCACCAGTTCATCCTCAGGGCCGGTGCCATCAAGGCCCTCGGCTCGTTCAGGAGCAACGCATAAACCTTGTGCCTGCAAACGAGTGTTGAAGCAATGGCGACTTCTGGTCAGGGAGGCTGGCGCGAATAAGTGCGTTTTCCATTCAAGTTTGCCGCTGGTCGTTTTGTTTCAAGCAGCTGCGTATTTGGCTTCCTGTAATCATGCAATGTGTTGTAATGTGTCAATGGGATTCCTTGTGTCTAGCCTGTACTATTTAATTTAGCGACGATCGATCGAATGCTACCTTCTATCTATAAATCAATCTATCAAGTGATCCATCCTAAATATTTGCTCTTGTTTGTTGGGCTTGATCTTGCTGCTGCTGTTCTGAATTTTGATGCCAAAATCGATGACCTATCAAGTGATGATGTCATGATGTGCCACTTCTAGTTTCTCTTTGCATGCTTCCCTCTTCCATATCTTTGTGCTTCATGGTCTCTTCCACTAGCTGCTGCTGTCATGAATGATTCATAAGGTGTTGCAAGTTGCAACCTATCAGCATGTTGTCATCTTTAGCTCGGTTAGTGCTGTTCCTTTGGGTTCCAATTTCCAAAACCAACCTATCAAATGACTCATCATGCCATAGTGAACACATGCACCCTCGTTAGTCACCATTTTTAAAGGCCTTGCTCGCTTTGCTTTCTATAAGCCATTTTTTACAATAAAACATGAACACCACAAGAAGGGAAGTTGTCTTGCCATGGTTTTGCAGCGTACAACAACTAAGTCCTCTGCCAGCCTTATCCAAGGTCACTCCTACTGTTTGACGTTCAGTGGGAGAACCAACATTTTAAAAAAAAGTGTTTACTAAGCTCTGCCTTGGTTTTTCTCAGTTCGTCTTGGCCTCGTCTTCATGCCTATGAGTCTTCAGCTCGATTGGCAGCCAGCAAATCCCTGCAACATGAAATAGTTTCAATATCCAGTTTAATGGTCGTTCACTTCGGTGCAAGAGTGGTCACTTATCGTCTTGAGAGCAGTGTAGCACGTTAGTGCGTCCAGTGCGAATATGTGAAACCCTTCCACCTAGTTGGTATGGCACCGTAGCAGCTACATGGTCATGACTAGGTCGATAAAATTCCTTTAGTGCGTGGCATGAGCTTTCGCCGCAAATTCAAGATGACTAAGGGCACGGTCTTTCGCCTCGACACAGCTGTATGGCATGGGCTTTCGCCTCAACGTAGCTATATTGCATGGTCTTTCGCCTCAATGCAACTATATGGCATAGTCTTTCACCTTCACAAAAGTATACTCTGGCATGGTCTTTTGCCTCAGAACAAGTATACTATGGCATGATCTTTGCCTTCTCAAAAGTATACTCTGGCATGGTCTTTCGCCTCAAGACAAGTATACTTTAGCATGATCTTTCGTCTTCACAAAAGTATACTCCGGCATGGTTTTTCGCCTCAGAATGAGTATGCTATGGCATGGTCTTGTGCCTCAGCATAAGTACATGGTGGCATGGTTTTCACCTCAACATGGCTATCTGGAGTGATTTCTCGCCTTGACACATATATTATAACCTTATGTGTTTCTCTCTTTTTTTTCTCTTTTGTGTTTATACTAACCTTCTCAGGTAAGACAGCCTGTGAATACGATTCCTATTCGATTCTGCATAGTAGACGCTCGCATGAGAAATTGGCAAAGTTCACTCGAAACTGACGATGATGGAAGCAAGCCATGATGCTTATAAAGAGCTACTCGTATATGCAACATTGGGAGGGGTCCAAGTTCTCTTATGACACGAGTAAAGAAATCAACCACGATATGAACAGTGCTTTCTGGTTTTAGTCCAAGTGAGTATTGCCAAGTTAAGTTTGTTTCACTTTGCGCATCAAATTTAACTCAGTGGGGGCATTTGTTTGATGAGTTTTTGTGCAAAATGTCTGGATAATCCAGTAATATGTCGCGCCTCATACAGTCGTGCGCCGTCACGAGTATCCCGAGTCTGTAAACTGTTGGCTATGACTATGCTGCGTCGATCAGAACGATACAACCACGTTTGGCTGGTACGACCATGTTGTCGGTCACTTAGGGGTACCAGGCGTTGCTTGCGATCACATGTGTCGACCACGTTGTGTCAATCAGACCGGTTCGACCACGTTGTGCAGTTTAACCGCGGTTGCAGATCATCAACAATAAGGCATGGTCACACTGTATCCTCATCTGGTTGAAGATAACATGTAATAAATCTCCGATATGAAAGTAGAGTTCAGGAAGGTAAGTTATCTGCAGTCAATCTAGACTTTGATCTCAAGTTTAAACGACATGACCGACATAGTGTTGGAGCCTTATATGCCATGGCCCCTTGCTCGTGCCTATAAAAGAAGAGGCGGGGGAGGGGCGAAGCAGAAGGAGAGAAGGGGGGACGTTCACGAGAGGAGAGGTTTACACAGAAGGACCGCAGACGCAAGCAGGGTGAGGATGCAAGCGCACCCACAGAGAAACAGAGGCGGAGGGAAAGAAGAAGAAGGAGAAGTCAGAGAGACCCGAGGCAACAATCTATACAAGCCCAGGCCATGGCATCCTATGTTGAGAACGGTAAAAATATTCTCGCATCTCTTTCCTCTGCATTTTAATCTGCATATGATGAATGGCGGCTACAACGGAATGTCGCCAAGTGACTACGGCCGTCAGGTGCTCTGAGGTTCACCGAGATGCGGCTCACAACCCCTGAGGATGTTCCCGATCACTGGCCAAAGTCAGGCATCTCCGACCGCTGTTCAAAGTCGTAAGCCCCCGATCGCTGGCCGAAGTCAGTGCCTCCGATCGCTTCAGAAGCCGAAGTCCCCGATCGCTTTCCGAAGGTGGGTGTTCCTGACCTCTGTTCACAGTCGAGCGCCTTGATCGTTTCCAAAGCCATACGCCTTCGATCACTCCCGATGCCTAACGTCTCCGACCGCTAGTTAAAGTCGTGAGCCTTCGATCCCTTCTCAGAATCGAGCGCTTATGACCGCTTCCAGGGTTAGACGCCTACGACCATTGGCTGGAGTCGAGCGCTTACGACCGCTTCCCAAAGTCAGACGTTTTTGACCACTCGTTGTGCTCATACTTCTTTAGTCCTGACGTTTTAGTACTCCAATGAGTACTCCCTATGATCAGACACTCCACGAGTGCTCTGCTTGATCTTGAAGCTACAATACTTTTACATGTACACCTTGCGACCGCAATCGGAGGTCGATGGCTCCAGTACTCCAATGAGTGCTCCCCTCGATCGATTGCTATAATAATCTTCCGATGAATTCGACCATGGTGACTCCTATCCTCAGATGTTTTTTGATGCGTTCAACCGTGATGAGTTCGTCCATAGTGACTTCCATCCTTGGATGTTTTCCGATGCGTTCGACTACGATGTGTTTGACCACGGTGACTTCCATCCTCGAATGTTTTCCGACGCGTTCGACTGCGATGAGTTCGACCTCGGTGACTTGCGTTCTCGGATGTTTTCCGATGCGTTCGACCGCAATGAGTTCGACCACGGTGATCTCCTCATATATATATATATATATATATATATATATATATATATATATATATATATATATATATATATATATATATATATATATATATATATATATATATATATATATATATATATATATATATATATATATATATATATATATATATATATATAGGACAGTGTTTCATGCACCAAGGTGCCTAGGCACCAATATCAATACAGTTAATATGCTTGAGATTATAACGTTTGATGTGGGTATCTTCATATACCCATAAAAAGTATATTTGAGATGTCAAACTCCAAAAAATTTAAATTCAACTTCAGTTTAATTAGTTTGAACTATTTTTATGGTATATACTCACTATAGTTGCATTGAACTCAAAAGTAGTTCAAACTAGTTTGAATGAGTTCAAAACTAACTTACCATAAATATATCAAGGGTATAAAATATTTTCATACCCAAACTCAAAAAATTATCAATCATACACGTGTATCGGATGTTGGTGCCTAGGCACCATGGTTCCTATATATATATATATATATATATATATATATATATATATATATATATATATATATATATATATATATATATATATATATATATATATATATATATATATATATATATATATATATATATATATATATATATATATATATATATATATATATATATATATATATACCAGTGCTAATGCACTATTCGGTGCTAACATGTGAACTCCGTTTGTGGACCATCGGATGTACCTCAAACGGCCTAGATCCTTGAAGGTGGAAACACCCAATCCACTTATACATTTTTGCAAAAAAGTCCTTACCGGTTCGCACTCTTTTTTTCCTCCCCCACCTCCCCATTTCCCTCAGCGCGACGCCCCCTCGATCTTATCCGCTCCTCGCCGCACTCATCTCTCCCAAACCGCTCCCCTTCCTCTCCCCTCTCGCCGCACTCCTGCTTCGGCTCCCTCCTCGGCCCCCAGTTCCGCCCTCCGGCCCCCGATGGCTCCCTCGGCCCCCAGTGCCGCCCTCCGGCCCCCGGCGCCGCCCCACCTTCTCGCCCCCGTGCTGCCTCTACCGACGGTGCCGCCTCCCTCCACCACCACCGACAGTGGAGCGGCGCCGACCACCTTCCAGACCGCCCCCTAGTCCTCAACGACGCCGCCTCCCTCCAACCCTCTGGGCCCGCCTCCCTCTGCCTCCGAGCGACGCCGCCACTGTCGTCCTCCACCTCCTCAACGCATGATGTACGTGCGCTCGGCCTCCTCAACGCATCCATAGGAGTAAGTTGCCCCCTTCACCACCCTTGCATGCTTTTTGCATAGTTCTCTGTATCCTTTCAACTTATCCCAAATACATCTTCTCTATGCATTAGTGAATTGTCTGGAACCTTTAGCACTTAAGGTGTATGTTGATCAATGGAGAGGGGTCTGTACTGTGTAACTTTGTATTGATATGGCATTGATGTTAAAGTATTGGTGCATGAGAGTTCATTGATAGTTCAAGAACCTTCATTTTTCACACTCATTTTGTCAATTATGTGAACTTATGCAATTACTCTTTTTGTTTTGTAGGTGGAGATCTCCGTGCATCTACAGCCGAGGCAAAGGAGTAGCAACAAGTTCTCTTATGCAATTACATATAGCTTTTGTTCTTCTCTGTAGCTGTTGTTTGGTCTGGACCTGTGTGCTATAGGGTTGTGAGAATGCATATTCTGTAACTTGAGAATGTGGTATCCTTGTATCCTTGTCTATGAATAAATAACGTCTGGAATTTGTTGTCCATGTATTTGATTTCAAACTGAGAATGTGGTGAATGCATTTCTGAATTGATCGGATGATACAGTGGAATTGAGTTATTACAACTCATAGAAATTTGTGAATGTGGTGAATGTATGTGATTGGGCAGTATCCTGGAAGAAGCAACAGTTCACATGAAGAGTATGCTTGCTGATAGGTTTTTGTTTCAATCAGTGATACTTGTTGTCAAGTTTTTGTTTCAATAAAAAACGCAAGCAGTGCCTCCTTTCAAAAATGCAAGCAGCGGCAGGCATGTTATTTTCAGGCCAGATACTGTTCAATTGAGCCATATTGTTTACTCCTTCACAAAATTCAAAAGAGCATCCTGACATGTACCTGTGTTGTAGCTGGAGTAGTTTTACATGCATAAAACAAACTGAAGTTTTACATGTTCATTAGAATTACCTGAAGCCTAATATTGACTTTTCTTGCAATATGCTCAACAGGCTATCTTATTGCTTTATACGCTTCTGAATTGTAATCAGCAAGCTATTGTTTTTACTTGAAATCTAAGCACAACTATCTCATTGTGTTGAAGGAATAACATCAACAGACCCATTCAACATACAGTTTATAACATTCAACTATCTCATTGTGGTAGCAAGAAACCAATCTACTGCCCAGAAAGAGTGAGATTAGGTGGATAATCTTTAACGAATCTCTCCCTGTAATTTGGGCTGAATGTAACAAGTTTAGATGCCAGAGGATAACCTAAAGAAAAAGGGACATAACCTAAAGAAAAAGGCAATGTGGCATCTGTCATCACTGAAATGCTTATGATCCTTTTGTTCATCTGCTGTCTTTGCTGGTTTGTCTGCTGGTTCATCAATCTACAAAAACAGTAGTCATTTTCATTCAATCCCGGGCATTCTCACGTTTCTCAGGTTCTACACACGCAACATTCTCAACATCTGATCAAATCAGCACACATCATTAATCGCAATTTCATTAACAAACAACCAGAATCTCAAGTTTCTCAGGTTGAATGCACATTCTCAGATTCATTCAACAAACAAACTCATTCTCAGATTCATTCTCAGGTTAAATCTCAGGTCTCCCAGTGGTTCATCAACAAACAAACTGATACATTCAGAAGAGCATACACAACAAACAAAAATTGGAGTAAACAAAAACAAGCACTAGGTTGCCTCTGTTCATGGTTTCCCTTCCAGGTTGTTCCTCTGCGCAGCTCGGGAGGAGGGCGGCGGCGGTGGAGGGGGGGCGTCGTCGCGGCTCGAGGAGGCGGGGGAAAGGACGGGGCGGCACCGGCGGCCGGGGTCTTCGGGAGGAGGGCGGCGGTGGTGGAGGGAGGCGGCACCATCGGCCCAAGCCCTAGTTGGGTCTGGAAGGTGGTCGGCGCCGCTCCACCGTCGGCGGTGGTGGAAGGAGGTGGCACCATTGGCGAGGCGCGCGGGGCGAAGGTGGGGCGCGCCCGGGTCGGAGGCGGCACGGGGTCGAGGAGCACCGGGGCCGGAGGTGGGCGGGGGCGGGAGGAGCCACCCGCGGCCGGAGGGCAGACTGGGGCCGAGGAGGAGCCACCGGGAGGAGCCGAGCAGAGTGCGTGAGAGGAGAGGGGGGAGCGGATTGGGAGAGATGAGTGCGGCGAGGAGCGGATAAGATCGAGGGGGCGTCGCGCTGAGGGAAACGGGGAGGCGGGGGAGGAAAAAAAGAGTGTGAATCGGTAAGGACTTTTTTTTTGCAAAAATGTATAAGTGGATAGGGTGCTTCCACCTTCAAGGATCTAGGCCGTTTGAGGTACATCGATGGTTCACAAATGGAGTTCACATATTAGCACCGAATAGTGCATTAGCATCGATACATTCTATATATATATATATATATATATATATATATATATATATATATATATATATATATATATATATATATATATATATATATATATATATATATATATATATATATATATATATATATTGTGTGTGAGAGAGAGTTGGAATGTGTGAGTGAAGTGCGTGCATTCTCCATTATACTTTTAAAAAAAAGGTCCTTGCATCTATCCAGGACCTTGCTCCATGCAATGCCAAAGGCCAATCATGGACACCATCGCTTCATCAGCAGCAGCACCCATCCACGTTCTTCCTGCTGCTGCTAGCCTGAAGATGCTGAAACACCGACGAACGTGCTGCTGCCGAGCACGACCGGGGGAGGTACAGTAGCAAAAAAAAAAAGAAACACCTGACATCTGCACACCTTTCCTTACGCCGCGCTAACGTTTAAATTTGACCCGGCCCCCCATGCCATTCGTCTGGTCTCCAAGGAGTCAGGGGCAGACGAAATGAAATGAAATCCACGTGCCTGCTCAGTCTATTTTTGGCCCAGTCCTTCATCGCAGCTGCGGCCTCTACCAGAGGTCTGAAAAATCGCAGCTGCCTGCTCTCCCTGCTTCGACAAGGATAGGCACGGGCTACAGCACCGTGCTTTTCCTTTCTCGGCTATGGCGGCTTCTCCTTCGCTTTTGGTTGCTCTCGAAATCAAAATAAACAGGTTTATTTTTAAGGTAGATTTTTTAAAAGACTTTATACATTTAAAATTGTATACATTATCAGTGTATATATTTTCTATTACTGTCTTAAAAAGCACAATAAAAAAATCATTAGCCATAGTTAAAACCTATCAACCATAATCAAATAAAAAGACATGACCAATATTGTTTGTACTTTGCAATGATACTGAAACGTGCGGGTAGTCCACAGGCAAATCGCTACAGTAAGTATGCTACTGTGAGAAAAACTGATGCCGTAGGCAGGTTGTTACAGTAAACACGCTACAGTTACCGAGATCGCCACGAGGCTGGTCTAACACAATGCTACGTTATTTTGTCGAGAAATGTCTCTTGATCCGCATTCTGATCGGACGGCTGCGAGGAAAAGGCACGGCATTGCATCGCTGTACCTCGCTGAGGTGTAAACACACAGGTTTGGAATTATAGTTTCCCTGCCATTGCTTGCCCGAGCACACCTCCAATGTACGCTATTATCGCTTAGCCAAATCTCTAATAAAAATAACATTAATATCAAAATATATAAAAAAGATAAGTAATATCTATTCGCTATTTATTATGTTTTAAAAATTACATAAACCAATCGTTGAGAAAAGCACAGAAGTTTCAGCATTTGCGTAAGCAAAGCATGTAGTCATAATTGCAGAGGGCCGTATGGTTTGTAAATCAGGTCTACGATTAGATCATCAGATTAGGACGTTGCAACTACTCCACTTGTGTGACAGGGAGTTAGTAAGGCGATCGAGAATGTCTTGAGTGCTTTGCTTAGTTGGCTTTTCAGTTTGATAAACCTAATGTGGGTCAATAATTGCGTCCTCTGTTGCCACACAGAGGATGGATGATGCTGGGGGTGTCTGGAAGGAGGGAATTCTATTGAATCATGTTGGCTGGGATTTTTTTTTAAGAACTCTAGACAAAGGCTCCGTTTGAGAGCGGTAAAATTCTGGTATGAATTTCCGTGTTCTAAATGTAGTCTAATAAAAATATTATAGAAAGCTCTATTTTCTATACATTTTTAGAGGGATTCAATCATTTGCTGAAACATTGTGGAAAAAATTCCTTGGTCTTCCAAGTCTCTACACTCCCTCCGTTTTTACAGTATTTGTTTATATTTCCTGTGAGGCATGTAAACACCTATTTCGAACTATTATTGTATTATCAGTTGCTCTAGCATTCCACTGTACGTAGCATTCCATTTCTACCGTTTACCCATTCCTACGTTTTTAATTTCAATACAGTCCGAACAGGATTTAACCCTGTTTGCGTTTTGCATCCCAAACCACGGTTGTCAGGATAGTGATCCTAGGATTGTTTTTCGTCGGATGGAATTATATCGTAGAATCATAATTCTATCAAAATTTTAAAAGCGTATATATTTTATATAAAAATTAAATTATATTTCTAAATATGTAAATTTATAGTAGAATTTTTTAAATTTGAGTATACTTATTCATGTTATATTGAATTAAGGTTGATTTTTGAAACTTATTTATTTATTTTTTAATAAACTAATAATCTCAAAGATATTTTTTTTTGCCTTAGAACAATATGTAAACAACAAAAATAAAGTAAATTAAACTAGTGCAACTTAAACTAGCAATAGGTAATATCAAATTTTATATGCTAATATCGTTTGTTGTTAGGATCATGATCCTACTATGATTCTATTGGATCCTAACGATTTTACAAGTTGAATTACGATCTCATTGCGATACTACCTGATTCCAATTCATATTGTGATTCATATCATCTATCTTTAGTAGAACCATATGATATTATGATCCGTACAACGATACTGAGCATCTCCAACAATGTCTTCTAAATCTCATCCCCTAAATCACTTTTTAGAGGACACAATCTAGAATATAGAAAACTAAAAATATGTAACCTCCAACAAGTCCTCTAAATATGGTCCCCTAAATTAAAATCTGGGTCCACAAAAACTACCAACCAAAGAATTTAGGAGATCGGACGGCGCAAGAGCGTTGGGACCGATTTAGGAGATGGTGTGCGTCCTGCATATATGGGGGACGAAAAATTAGGGATGGAGTCCTCTATATTTTTGGATACCACTTAGGGGATCTGTTGGAGCCTTTTTTTTTACCTTTTCTTCTAAAATATAAAGAATATGAGCATTTTAGAAGATTTAGAAGATTTGTCCCAAACCCAAACGGCATCATCTGAGATGCGCGCACCACGATTGTTTCAGAGTCAGCTAATCTTTGGAGTAAAATGCCTTGAGACCGATGTCAAATCGAAGGCTGAAATCCTGCAAGATTTGCATGGCTGCAGTATGGACCTGGACCCTATGGTTGGTACTACGAGCTACGGCGCTAACCTGGCTATTGGCTCCATTCTTTCAGGACCGGTCCTGGGATTTTAGAGGTGAAACTAGAAATAGAAGACCTAGTATAAATATCTAAATATAAATACATAATATATATATATATATATATATATATATATATATATATATATATATATATATATATATATATATATATATATATATATATATATATATATATATATATATATATATATATATATATATATATGTATCTAATTTTACCAACAAACACTTAAAATCGTTATGTATTAAAGAAAATTCATATCAAAGAGTTTATAGATATTACCTTAAAAATTTCTTCTAACATTTCTAGATACGAAGTCATTGATGATGGTATTGATATCAATCTCATCCAATAATTTCTTCTCAATACATAAAGTTTTGAATAAACTAACCATTTTCGATCATGTACCTCTCCATTGCTCATTTTTCTAGAGTAATAACTGTACCAAAAATATCTTGAGTTGTCATCCAAAGGAAATTCAATATTTTTTTCTCTTATAGGCCCCTTCTCCACTAATATGTCTCTTGCTTTGTTATCAAGATTACCCCAATTTATCGGATCATAAATATTTGTAGTAAATACTGGTTCATCAAAACTAGCAGATTCTGTAGCAGATGAATTAAATATGTGCTCATGATCACTCACATTGTTATCATCTGTGTTGATGTTGACATGGTCTTCCGTAGGGCCCTCATCTTCTAGATTCACATTAGCATCTTCCTCCATAGCAACTATCGCCAATTCATCAGGATTTCTTGAACTGCTCGTATTACTTTTAAAAAATTTGTCAATGGATCCTCTCTGTGATTCTATCAACTCATCTATTCGTTTCCTCTTTTTTCTTTTTTCACTGCCGGATGCATATTTTCTAGATGACATGGTACTGAAAATTTAAAGAACAATAGTATAATTAGTAACTACAAAGCACTAATTATTGATTAAAAAATTTCTAATATGCAAACTACAAGAAGCAATGACAAAGTGATGTAGATGTGGACTCTTTGGTTTGGGAATTCCGGTGATCGCATCGCTCGCTTCGCTACTTTGTCGCGGTGTCGGCTCACCTGTCGCGGTGGAGAGAGAGACGACCACTCTCCGCGGCTCGGTGCGGCGTGCGGCGTGCCCTAGACGGCTAGACGGAATCACGGAAGAACTAAGAAGTCGGAAAGTCAGATTTCAGAAAGAAGACCGAAGGCGAGAAGTCGGCGTACGGAATCGGAAGACGGATAGACTCATAGACGGATAGTATACATAGTATATATACTATGTATATGGGGGATTGGGCCCCTAAATTTTGGGGGCCAGTGCGCGCCGCTCGCCCCCTCGGTAGGGCTGCATTCATTTTGCTTATGCTTTATGCATTATGTTTTTTTTCAAATAAATAAACAGTACAATTTTTTTGATGATTATTAAAATAACTTATCAAAACAGTTTTTTAAAATAATTAATCGGTATTTGATTTATTCGTAGAGACAAAAACCAAGAGCCGGTAGCTGGAAACAACCCTGTTATGTACTGGCGTGCTGCAGCTAGCTTGTAGACACCAGGGCGGATTGGAGTATTGGACGTTGGCAAAGACGGTGGCGTCGGCCTTGGCCCAGCTTAGTTTTTCTAGGTCGACCTAGCTTAGGCCGGCCTGACAAAATGCTCATAGAGTCCTAGTATACTCTCCAGAAATAATAATGAAAAAAAAACTAAGGCATAAACTGATCCATTGCGTTCTTCACACTAGGTAAGGCCGTAAGGGATTGCCATTTGCCAACTCACTTAAAAAACATACCACGGACTTCTTACAGAAACCGGAGACCATTTACGAAATTTGGATGGCAATGAAGTTTACACACTACCAATGGCAAAGCGCACTACGTCAAAATGTGGTACCACCTCGCATTGTATCCAGGACAAAAAATTTCCCATGATTAGTACAGATTTACAAATCAGACTTAACACCCTAACAAGAATGGAGCAGTGCAGGCCTTGTTTTCAGAATTCAGTGCGTAAAGAAAACAGGACACCGAATTTTCCTCTCTTTTTTTTGACAAAAAGAAGCATATCACAACCAAAATCTCTACTCTTGTCACCAACGCTAACACAACGAGAGGGCGATTGAGAAGTTTATACTGATCTCACTAGCTCAATCAGGAACATAATAAACTACCCAGATCCAGACGGCGACTATGAAGCGTACTCAGCGCACCAGAGAGATTACATAACACCAATGCAAGCTGGGAGCTTGCAGCAAAAAATACGGATCCCGATATCATAGATGCATTCACCAGTCTCTCACATACTACTATAAAAAAAAGATCTGACAAAATAATTGAAGCAAACACTAAACATAGGGTATCTTGTAATACTAGATAGAGTTATCCCACATGATGCATCCCACCAGAAAGATAATACATTCTTAATGGTAACTTCTGGCAGATAACTTGAAAAATCCGAGAACTATATATATCATCAGATTAGAAGAGAGAGGTTCCCTTGCCCTTCTTGTCTCCACCGATTTCAAAGTGCTTGCACCTCTGTAGTTAGGTTGGAAATAGAGCGTCAGATATTTCTGGATAACAGAATATAGCATGAGGAAAGGAAAACAAAAAAGTGTAAATGGGAGACCTTGATCGGGTGCTGAGAGTAATGCTTGCAGCTCTGGCACTGCAGCTTCAACACAATCTTCTTTGTTGTCTTGGCCTGAAACTCACCAAAGTATGAAAAAACCAGAAGCAACGAAACATCAAGGAGCAACATTGAAATCAGGATCAAACCTTCTTGTGGAAAACAGGCTTTGTCTGCCCACCATATCCTGACTGCTTGCGGTCATAACGCGCTTCCCCTGAGCAGAAAGGCTATCCTTTCCCTTCTTGTACTGGGTAACCTTGTGAAGGGTGTGCTTCCTGCACTCCTTGTTCTTGCAGTAGGTCTTCTTGGTTTTCGGAACGTTCACCTACAAGGTTAATACAACATACTTAGTTCAACAAGAAAAAAAGATGAACAGAAAACTTGAACTAAATCAACAGATGAACAAAAAACTTAATGATTGCTCAGATCATCAAAACCATTAGCTAGTTTCAAACATGGTTCTGAAGGCATTGCGTAATCGTCGATTAGGTGTCGAGGCGCTCGGGGGCTGCCGCCTTGCCATATGCCCGGGGTCGATCCGAGGTCAGGGTGGCAGATCTGATTCCGGGGCCACCTCTTCATCATCACTACCAGCCTGCTGTTGTGGAGTCCACACTGCTGCTGCTGCTGGATCTGGTTGGAGATCACTGTCGCCGCCGCTGTCCTTGCTCCCTATAGCCGTCACCATCTTCTCTGGCGGTGGTGCCCAGTGAGCGGCGAAGTCGAGCTTTGGCAGCAGTGGCTGGTGCCCGGCTGGCTCGTCCCTGTCCTGGCGGCTGCGAGCCTTGTGGTGGTTGGCCGCTGGCTCTTTAGGGCACACAAAGCATGGGCGAGGAAGTGGATTAGGAACTTGGGATGGTGGACTTGTTGGGCTTGTGGGATAGGTGGCCTAGTTGATTCTTTTTTCCTTCTCATTTCCTTTGCCTATTTCCTCCTCTATCGCTACTATATTCTGCTTCATATGGCGTTGCCTCGCCACACCCCTAGGAGTCCAGGCGGTGGTCTGGCACCTCGCCTTGATAACCATGGTTTCAAATGCAAACATATAGGGCAGCAAACCAATAGAAGAATTACTGGCCCGTGAGTTGCACAAAAATGTCCAGCCAATATTGGGGGGAAAAGTGAGTTGAATATGCTAAATGCAACCTAGTGAATGCAAGTGAATGTAGTAAGTTGACATCAACTGAAATTAGTAGCATTTGTCAAATAAAGATAAGTTTCACAATACATCCTTGAAATAACCTCGTTACATCATCTATGTGGGAGGTTAATTCATGAACAACAGATAAAACATCACGAAATTGAGCACACAGCAAATAGTAAAGAACTCTGAATAAACTAAGATTCCAAAACAGAGTATTGTGATCAATTTCTTTCAGTGAATTTCAGTGCCTGCTCTTGTCATACTGAAATTCCATCACTTCTTTTTAGGTTAGTCTATTCACACAACAAAAATAGATGAAAACACGGTGTCTGAAACTTTTGTCAAATTCTATTCAGTTAAAAAAATTATGGCACCTGAGGCTAATGTAGTACATAATACAATATGTACTCACTACAAAGACAGACGCTGATGTCCAAAGCCCAAATAATCAAATGTAAGGAAATTTAGTTCTGGCAGTCATGTAAAACAGGATCAAGAAAGAGCATTGACTGTCATATTCTCAGCTAAACTAATCAATATTAATCATCAATGGCGATCATTGTAAATTTTGACACCATAAACTCAATTACCGATTTGACATATATACCCACAAGAGAATTTTCACTTTATCAAAGGCAACTTCAGATTTTAATGGTCGTACTTCAGTTCCATTTCTTAGCATCATTTCCCATGGAAAAGCCACATAAATCGGATCAACTCCAGCATTCTTACCATAATATTCTCTGGTATCTTGCATTTATGTCCACAATAGCCCATCAAGTATCAACTACACGATATGTCATAGACCCTCACTACACTGGTGATCGACTGCCAACTTTGTGTACACACTTTTGGCTGAATTCTAAATTGTAATACACTTCCAGGTTACAGGCAGCTTTCGATAACACATGTTACCTCTAATTTATATCAGACCAAGACAATGCAGTGTGTGTCCATTGATTCAAGCTTTAGCTTTAGTGCTCAAGATCATAAGCCTATCCAACCACCACCTAACATCTTCTATCCCCCCTAAGACATGACAAATCTTGGGACAACTCAAGGGGTAAGTAGCTCCAGTGCTTCAACATTTGTGCAATTTTCAGGGGAAGGAGCAAAGAAGCACCTCTCAATAGATGAACTTGATGGTACTAACTAATACTCACATGAACTAGTAGCAATTTCGCTCACCAAAAGCTTTTCAACTCACACAGCAATAAAAGCTAATCAACATATATACAGGTCTATAACAAAAAAAAAATCCTAGATGACAGAGACCTCGCACTATTCCTCCTAGCATGTTCGAATACACTCACGAGCTACGACCACACCACACGAGATGCAAAACATACACTACGCACAAACCACAGCTCAAATCAGACCTAACGTACCCTCCAATCATCCAACAACTGCCTAAGGCAACACAATACAAAAGCTCTTCGTCGTCTCCAACCCGCGCCAGAACCAAATCCAAAGCAACCAAAGATCATGAACGGTAACCGCGGCAACAGAAATGGCAAGAGACAGCCGAATCGCAAGAGGTCAAGGACGAGGAGGGGGAGGAGGAGATGGGGGATCACTGACCATGGCTGCCGAGCTCTGGGTTCCCTCCTCACTTGGTTGCTTCCACGGCGTGGCGGCGGCGGCGCGAGCTGTGTGCCGAAAACCCTAGGCCTCGCAGGATCGGGTCAATTAGGCTTGAGCCTTAGTGACTTTCTTCCAATGAACAACAAAAATGGGCCGGGCAACGGGGCTATAATGGGATTTCTAACATCGCTAAGATGACACCCAAAAGATTGTTTTCGGTTTGGACTTTGGTATTTATGTTATTTTCAAATGATATGTTTTTTTAATGATATCTATAAATTAATTATAATAGATACTATATTAAATTCAGATGTATATGTTATTTTCAAATGATATGTTTTTAATGATATCTATAAATTAATTATAATAGATACTATTTTTCCTCAATTGCTTTTTTCCTCTTTGTACTGTCTTTTGAGATTCATGAATAGTTTGAATTCAAAAGCTATAAGCTAAAAATCAAAACCACAGCTCAAAAAAACCCAATCGGTGGCTAGTGTTTCAACTTCTTTTATTTTAGAGGTGTTTGATATATTTTCACAGGAAAAAATTTCTGTACAAATCATCCGTTCAAGCTGATTAGTAATTTCTCAAATGTGCGTGTTATTTTATTGCTGCCGTAACTGTATTAAGGTTGCATATGAGCTTGCTAGCTATGGTGCCTTGTCGATGGCGCAGGAGCCGGTGTTTTGGCTGGAGCATCCACCGTCTTTTGTAATGACTTTGTTGGACAGCGATTTGGCTGGATCAACTGGTTAATGGAATGATTTATTCCGCCCAAGACAAAAAAGGAGTAGAGGCCGCAGTGCGTGGAAATATCCAGTGCTGACCTACGGTGCTACCTCCATATTATATACGCATAGTTGTTTTTAAAAAATATCAAAAAACTCGGAGATATAGGGAGACATATTCTACAACCATATAAAATTTTAAAATCAAATCCAATCACATTTGAAAGATATGAAATTGATAAGTAGCAAAAATAAATAAGTAAAAAGCATAATTTTTAAAAATAGTTCATTTATTAGAAAAATAAAAACAATACCTAAAGCTTAATTATTTAAACAGTAAATTTTGTAAAACTATAGATAAGTTGCAGAAACTATAGATTAATTTAACGGTTAATTTTGTAGAACTACAGATTTTACGCAAATTTATATCGTAGAGTTACAAGTTTTAGAAAGACCCACCGTTGCATCGTCCATTGCAACAGCTCTCACACCTATGACCCACGTAGTAACCTCACATAACATACTCGCCGGAGGAGAAGGTCTCGGAGATTTCACCATAGTGAACAACGACGTCTACGAGTTGTAAGGCAAGTCACAATTTCTTGATCATGTAAGGTCCTAGTAGTTGGGTATAATATGTATGGGATTTCTTTCTATATCCCTATTTGCCAAGTGCTATTTGCTATCAATTACTTTTAAATAATCATGCTTTAGTTATGTTCCCTATTACTATGTGATCATATGGCCATCCTTGATATTTGTTCCCTATTACTATATGATCATATGGCCATCCTTGATATTGCTTTGATGTGGTTTTCCTTGTAAGACTTTAAGTTAGGATGTCATGCTTTAGATTAACATAGTAGTGGAATAATCCAAACCTATAATGATTGTTAGTGCTTTTGCCCACCATCACGAGTTGATGTGTTAGAACCTATGTTAATGCTGTTCAACATGTTAATGGTAGTTTCTGAGTTTCTATTGGGTCACTTGTTGAGAGTGGCATTATGACAGTCGTTGGGCAAGGTGTGGTATAGTTGCCTTGGCAATCATGTGTCGGTGGTGATTCATGCCATGATAGTCGATGGTCTCTACCCGACTAGTGGCAGGTGAGAAGTAAACTTTTGCTTCTGTTTTCGCACCAACTGGGATTCAGTGCAACTTTTACAAGAACTTTGGGCACAACTACCAAAATTGTGTGGTGTGAAAAAAGTGAAACAAGGTGTGCGGGGGTGGACGATCCAAGGGGGGTAGGGAGGCCCTTCCTCTACAGGATGATAGACCAGCATGTGAAGTTCTTAGTGAGGTGACTCTGTTTAGCAGCTCTGTTAGGCTCTTCTTTAGCAGCTCTCTCACAGCCTAATAGGTTTTGCCAGTCTAGTTCAGACATCTCCTTCAGGTACCTCTTCAGTTCTAGGCTTTGGTGCCTTTTTTCACATGACATTAGACTCAACATAGAGGTCCACTTATTTTTCCTATCTCTGTTCACACAGCTGGCAGTACTAATGAGAACATCACTTCCTTGGATACACACAACACTCATCCACAAGATGATAAGAAAGAAACTATGACAAGGACACACACACGATAGTTGAATTATCAGGTGAGGTTGTTCCTAGGATTGTATAATTCAGCTTCTGAGAATGGGTTACTTCTTAATACATGTGATATGATTATACTTAGAAACATGGGCAAGAACCAAGGAGAGGCACATGGAGCCATAGACATGTTGGAGATGAACATTGGAGGTTACTACGTCACTTTGAGGCCAGGACAACTAAGAATGAAAACTGCGCATGTTCTAGAATCTATTTCGGCCTTCAGAGACAATGCTAAATTTAAACGAGCATAGAAGATGCATACAGAGTCCAATAAGGTGATCTTAGACTTATTGAAAAGTTTATGACATCCTTTTTCCAATAGTTCTAGTCCTATCTCAAAACTCCACCTGAGCACATCGTAATCTACAAAACAAATCTGAATCAATTCTAAACCTTGACCTTGTGCCCTATATCAGTTTGAGCCCAACTGGAGAGTTGTAGTGGGATGTTCTCCCACTCTCATGGACGTACCCCACGTCCCTAGCATTATAAAAACTGTCAGGGATGCCACTTTTAGGGTTTAGGCTTGTTTAGATTGATTTTCATTTAGAAAATATTAGTTGTGTACTTGTGTCGACTAGACCAACTACAGTGACTTCAGATCTCTACATTGTTGAATGAAACTTCATATTTCATTCACAAATTTAGATCACGCTTATTTCTTTTTTGCTTAATTCTCGATTGCTTACAGGAAAGATCATCTGTGTTGGGCACAGTTGGTAATGATAAGGGTGTGGTGTAGCAATTGCAGAATGGACTTAGTTATTTTAGTCAAGTAGCATCGTCATCAACGCCATATCAAACAATCATAGTTATCATTCTCATCGGAAGATTAGGCCAAATCCCCTCATCAGATACTACTTTGTCTGTCAGCTATCAAGACATTCTTTTATCCATCAATTTTTCTATTCCAACTGTCTCCCATGTTCCCTATCTTACTATGTAACTTCTCTCGGTAGGTCAGCTTACCGATTTTGGCTATAGAGTTGGCTTTGACTCTCACTCCTGTTTCATCTATCATCAACAAACATGGATGTTACTTGGGACTAGTAAGCACTGTAGGGATTATCAGGGTTTCTATATTCTTGACCGCCTCCACTTTTCGTCCACCTCAGTTGTTACTATCACCTTTATGTCTACTTTTACTGTCACTACCACCACCACCACCTCTGGAGGTTTTGCGCAGTGGCATCACCATTTATGTTACTTATATGGGTTCTGCCTTTCTTCGTTAGTTCGTCAGAGTATTCTTAGACATGTTACTGTTGACATGACCATGTTTTGTTAGGGTTATAAGCTGGGCAATCAGTTACAACTTCCTTATCATTCTAGTGAGCCCTTATATTCTCATCCTTTTGATTTAGTTCAATCATATGTATGTAGACCTATGCCTATTATCTCTAAAGGCGGGCATAAATTTTATGTGATTTTCATTGATGATTATTCCCGCTTTACATGACTTTTCTCTATGTCTAATCACGGATAGTTTCTTATGATCTATCGTAGCTTTGCAATGATATTTCATACTCAGTTTAAGTCTTTTATTTTTTCATTTCGCTATGATTCTACTAGCAAATGCTGTTCTGGTACTTTTAGACAGTTTCTTTCTGAGCTGGACACTCTTTATTAGTCTTCTTGTATTGGTGCCAATGCTTAGAATAGGGTTGTTGAGCGCAAACATGTCATCTGATTGAGATTGTTCGCACTCTTCTCTTTGCCTCTCATATTTCACTATAGTTCTGGGTTGAGGCTATTTCTACTGTTGCATATGTCATCAAAATATAGCTTTCCAGTGCTCTTAAGTATGTTAGTCTTATAAAGCATCTCTACTCTCAATCCCCCATACACTCACCTTCATATTTTTGCTACACTTGTTTTGTCCTGCTGCAGCCTCGTGAGCGCACCAAATTGTTAGCTCAGTCAGTTGAGTATGTGTTTCTTGGTTAAAGTTCTGAGCATAAGGGTTATTACTACTACGATCCTTCTGCTCGACAAATAAAATCTCATGAGATATTGTCTTTAATGAATCTCGACCTTTCTTCTATCAAGTTTTGGCTCTTTGCCCTATTTCCATCGATGAGATGATCTCATGGTTTTCTCTTTCTAACTCTTCACCTATTTCGCCACTATCACAATCTTCCCCTAGTCTACCTCAGGTGGTTTCTTCTATACACCCGCCTCCTGTGCTGCCCCTACACCACCATCTCTTGTTCCTGAAGCACCACCATCTCATTTCTCTGGTGTTCACTACTCTAGGTGTCCTCTTTTTTATCAGCCTCCTCTCTTGGTATCTTGCAGACACCGACATATGCTCCTTCTGATGGTGCTACTCGTTACGCCCTTCATGATCGGACATCTCTTTGGCCTCCTGATCATCTTAGTTTTGTTTCAACAGCTCATGCTCTCTCTGTCACCGAGTCCAGTTCTTATCATGAGGTTACTCCTCGTTTCGAGTGGTAGCTCGCTATGGTAGAGGAGCTTGATGCTTTTCAACGTACAAAGACTTGTGATATTATACCGACACTTGTGCATGCTTGCCCTATGATGTGTAATTCGGTGTATAAGATTAAGACCTAATTTGATGGTACTATCGAGAGTTACAAGGCTCGTCTTGTGGCTCACGGCCTCCAGCAGGAGCACGATTGTGACTACGATGAGACTTTTGCTCCTATTGTTCATATAACTACTGTTCGCACTCTTATTGCTGTTGCTTTTGTTCGTTGGTGGTCCATCTCTCAACTAGATGTTAAGGACACCTTTCTTAATGGTGTTTTGTATGAAGAGGTCTATATGTAGCCACCACCTGGGTATTATGTTCCTAGATGGGCATGTCTGTCGTCTTTGTCATGCTCTTTATGGCCTCAAATAGGCTCCTCATGCTTGGTTTGCGTGTTTTACCTTAGTGATTACTGCTATCGGTTTCACTGTCAGTTCCTATGATCCTGCTTTTTTTTTTGTCTATGTCTCACCTCAAGGTAGGACACTGCTTCTTCTGTATGTGGATGACATGCTTATCATTGGTGACCACTCCTTGTTCATCACATATATGAAGAAGCATCTCAGTAAATAGTTTTTGATGACTGATCTTGGTTCTCTTATATACTTCCTTGGGATTGAGGTCACTTCCTCGCTTGAGATCTATTACTTGTTCCAGTGGAAATATGTACATGATCTTATTTATCGTTCTGGTCTGACTACTATTATCGTTGTAGCTGTCATAGCTACAATAGTATGCATTTGTGCTATAGCTTGGCGTTTGAAGGGTGAAAACCGCTATAGCACCGCTATTTAAAACACATATTTTCTATTGAATTAATGTGGAGTTCTTGCAAAAGTAGCGTATGTCCTTCACCTGTCTACAAAGAAACTCTGAAGTGGCAGGCCTGTAATATCTAGCATCGCCTTTTGCTTTATGCAGGTTATCGCCAAGGTCTCTTGGCATACCAAACAGTTTCAAATTCTGATTACGCATGAGGTTCTCCATGTCATTGGGTGTTCACTAAGCTTGTGCACCGTGAAACATATGCTCTCGTACTTCTTTCTTCTTCCTTTTCTTTCTTGAGAGGACATACTTCTTTTTCCTCCACGAGGTGAATTTTTCTGATTCATCATTGCAAACATGCCCAAACTAAGGTAAGGCAAGTCCTTCAAGATGGATGGCTGAAGTGCAGGAAAGCATAAAAAATGTTTGGTGCTGCTGCTCTTGCATTTCTATGCTCAAATATCCCAAAATTCATACAAATTTTACAAATCAAAGAACACACACGCCAACTATAATCAAACATGAATTTTAGTTTTAGACTTTCAGCACGTGAGGAACATAGGCAACAACTGCAATAACTGCCAATGCTTGCTCATCGATGAGCACCAGAGGCAGCTTAACTCCAGAATGAAGGCGATTGAAGAAACACACTTGGCTATTGTATTAGGAGCTGTCAACTTATAGAGTACAGGGAGACGAATCAACTGGAAACCGAATTAGTTACATGCCAAAAATAAATGCCTAGCAAATAGCAAGTTTATCTCCTTCAAGCTTGTGCGCGAACATTACATACGCATGCACGTCCGTGCATGGCATTGGTTGGCCAACACCCCAACAATTGGAGCGGAAGTGGGGCAGATGTTCAAGTTAGAACAAAACTCCTTGAAGATGGCAGTAGGAAGGCCCTTGGTGACGACATCGGTGTACTGCGAGATGTCAGTACATGAAGAACGTGGACCTCACCGAGAGTGACGCGAAGGAACGTCCACATGTAGGTTGAGCTGGTTGACGGGAATCCGAAAGCCACGTTTGCCACGAGTTGTCATGGAGTGTTTGTTGACAATCGAGGCAATGGGCATAACCGAATGTGGTGGGGGCACAGCAGCGGTGTCGGACACATGCAAGGGCTAGGCGGGCGTAGGTGTGGTATCATGTGGGGGCGCAGGAGCGTGTTGGGGAGGGGGGTGGGTGCGGCACTGGCGGGAGTGCAGCAGTAGGCGCGAAGGGAAAAAACGCAAGTGGGTGCATGGGTGTGTGAGCGATGACTGAAAGGAAGTCAAAGTCAAAGGGCACCGGCTGGTTAAGTCGCTCAAAAAAAGGAAAGGAAGATTCATCAAAGATGACATGGCGAGAGATGATGATGCGATTTGTGTAGAGGTTGAGGCAGCGGTACCCCCTATGGTGTTCAAGATAGCCGAGAAAGACCCAAGGCATGGAGCGCAGCTCAAGTTTGTGCGTAGCAGTGGCTAAGAGATTAGGGTAACACCTACAACCGAAAACACGGAGATGAGAATAGTTGTGTTGGACCGAAATGGCGACAGAGGGGGGTGAATGTCGACTAAAAAAAACTTGTCCCCCAAATTACTCACAAGAGAATCTCCTCTCCAAAAGCTACTGAGCTTTGAAAAGGAAAACAAATGTTTCTCTGGAAAAACAGGAAGTGAACCAAACCACAGAAAGCCAAGCCTTTGAAAGAAAAGCCAGAGAGCAGTTTTCAGCAATAAGGGGCGGTCAGACCGCAGTCACAGGGGCGGTCTGACCGCTTTCATTGTGCCGGTCTGACTGCTCACCTTGGGCCAGTCTAACCGCAGTAGGCCGACCGGTCAGACCGCCCAAGGGCAACCGGTCAGACCGCCCCCTCGACATTCAGGCTGACAGCAGGCATAAAAATTCAGGGATTTGACCAAAACACAAGGGAATTGTTGTTTTTCTTTAAACTCTTAAATCCCAAAGTGCAGGGATATGATTTAAATGGTATCAAGCACTTTTGGAACAGAGGATTTCATCACTTAAACAAGGGATTAAAATTTTGACAAAAATCTGTAGTTTCTACAGGGAGTGAGCCAAAAACTCAAATTGCTCAATGGTCTTAAGTCCTTTGCTCATGAAGTTTTGCAGTCAAGTTAGCAATAACAAAAGGACTTCCCAGACTAAAAATCATGCCATCTCCTGAAGGGAATTAGGATTCACACCAAAACCCTAGAAATTTCATGAACAGAGGAGGCTGAGAGAGTAAGACTGAAATTAAAGTTGATTTGCTCTTGGAACTAATTGACCAAAACCCTAGAAATTTCATCACCGAGTAACCCATTTTGCCACTCATCAGCAAGAATCGAGCCAAAACACAAAAATCCAAAAATCAAGCCAAGAAAGCATCGAAGCAAAGAACAGGAAGTCAGTTAATCTCAAATAACATCATCTTGGATTGATAATGAGGAAGAGAGATACATGATTGTATAAAGTATCAACTCATACCATCCCTACAACTCCATACATGCTTGGAATGATCAAGAACTCATCTCTCCCTCTCACAACTCATGAACTCATAAGAACAGAGAGACTACGAAGGGGACAGAGCACAGACACACCTCTGTTTCTCCTCACCTACTTCATACCAACTCTCCAACCACTAAAGCCTAAAGCCAAAACTAACTTTCAAAGCTTCTTTTGACTCTAGCAAACCCTAACTCTCTCCAAAAGCTATGGGAATACATGCAGCCACTCACTCCTATTATAGCCCTTGGCTAACGGGTCTCCAACCCGTAATGCCCGCCAAATCCAACGGAACCCGCTCCCGCTTGTGCAGCCTCGTGAAATTACCAATTCGCTCCTCCTGCACCTTCCGGGAAGCTTCCGCGTCTCTTGTCGTCCAAGCCTCGCAACCACCTCGAGTCTCCGCCGTCTTCGACACATCCCGACCGTTCTGACCTCAGCGCAACCTGCGCCTAGTCCGGTCACCTCGTGTCTCGCCACGACTCCGCCTCGATGTTCTGCAGCCATTACAAACAAGAAACACATATAAGCATAAATACATTAATGAAACCACCTTAAGCATGAGATAGCCCAAACCTGACAAGCCAACATAATATGCATCCTAACCACTTTGACCAGGTTTGACCAAGTCCGACCGAGCCCGATTGCACCACGCATCGTCAAGGTCCGAACCAACCAAATCAAACTTGACTTTCCTAAACCGATGTCAATTACTCATTACACACATGGGGTCACAAGCACATGATCCATCAAGTTGGGAGGTGAATTGAAAAGAGCTTGTAGGGGATGCCAAAATTGAGTGTTTTAGTAGGGTGGAGGTTGATAAGATATGTGGCGGTGTGGAGAGCTTCAACCCAAATGAAGGCGGCATGCTCACTTGAAATAGAAGAGATCAGAGAATGTTGTTAGTAGAGCAGATGATGCGTTCTGCCTTACTGTTCTATTGGAAGGTGTGTGGGCATGACATGTGGAGTACAATGCTATGGGAGAGGAGGTGTGAAACATCCTGCAACTTAATTACACTAAAAACAATTAAAAAACAATCTAAATATGGTTACGAAAGAGTGATAAATTACATTGGAATAAGCTAGATTGCATTAACTGAAGTTCATATAAGCAAAATGAAATTATTACAAACCTGGATCATTTACAAGATTGTGTTGCGCATTTAGAATAAATGAATTACAAGTATAGCAATAAAATGGAAAACAATTACAATTGCAAAAAATTTGGACCTTGCCTTTCCAGTGCATGCTTAGCGAAGAGTAACCTTCTGAAACTGAACCAAAGCCAGTCTTTTCTTGCAATCTAAAAGTGGAGAATAAAAAAAGCAATCCAAGGGAGAATAAAAGAGACAATAAGTTTTCCTGTTAAACCTGTCCGGCTTTAGAATGCCAAACCGAAAGAGCGCTCATTGAAGTTCCCAAACCGTTTGGGGCTAGTCGGCTTCCTCTCACATATATGGGCCTCATCATTTGGCAGAAAAGCAAGCCCATAGCCCATTTCATTTTACTGATTTAACACACGCAGTAGAAAAACCGAGTTGCAGTGCCATTTTACCACCACGGACTTTTAGCCCACAAATAAAAGCCCATTTTTACCAAGCCACGGGAGAGTGTGAGCGATACCAAAGGGGATAAGAACAAGCACTGCCAACCTGTGCGCAGTTAGGCAAAAGCGGAGAAGGGATAAGACCAAGCAAGCCAACCACACAAACCTCTCACTCCTCATTCTCTTCGCTTCCCACAACCGAGAGCCAACAAAGCCAAGCAAGAGCCACATTGCTTCCATCCCACAGCCAGACTACAAGAACAAAGCCAGAAGAATCACCAAGTCTTTAGCCACACACAGAGAGGTAGTGAGGGAGAAGGAGCCCAGAGGAGAAGAGCTCAAGGGAGTTGGGGAAGACGATGGTGCAAGGATGATGACAACGACGACATAGAACTACCAACGGCCACTGGGGCCACACCAAGCCAACAAAGACAAGGATGGACGACAAGGAACCGACTGAGAGCACGTCATAGCCACCGCGACTATCGTCATCATCCCATTTCTTTTCTAACCCGACAAAGCAAGTAGGTCCCTTCACCATCTTCTTTTGCTCACAATCCTCAGCACAAGCACATCACAAAGGAGCACTAGCATCCACTCCCAAATCCCCTTCTCACACCCACGATCCATCCATATCAAGCCACATACCCATATCATAGAGCAGTAGGGAGAAAGTGAGAGGGAGTAGAGGGGACGGAGTATACCGGAGGTAAGGGCATCTGTAGTGTATATAACCCAAAGGGCTTTAAGGTGGGTCCCATCTAAACCTTAAGACCAACTCCATAGTGTATATAACCCAAGGGGCCTTAAGACGGTCCCACTTGGCGATAAAGAAAATTGTATTTTAATGCTTGTGGCAGTCTTTAGCTTGAGGACCAGCCTTAAGCTTTTTTGCTTAAGTCCTTAAGGTCACTCCTGTAATCTCTACCCCTAAAATCCACAGATTCGGTTCTTTCCTACGACCACCCCAAATTGTGCCCCAGTCATGAGTTTTCTGCGCCCACACCAATTCATGTCCCCGGAAAACCAACCGGTGAAATCAACGATCAAGGATCAATTCCCACCTTTCCTCTCTCTTACCCACTCATATCCAACGATCCAAATCCAATCATGCATATCATTGAACCCCTCTCCCTTCTCCTCTTGCATCCCTGCATCCCCTCTCGCACTTTTAGACGCCTTCCCCTCTCCCTTCCTCTCGCGCCCGCCGCCTCCCTCTCACGCCCGTGCGCTCCTCCGCCTCGAACGCCGCGCCGCCCGCCTCTCTCCCTTCCCCTCGCGCGCGCGCCTCCTTCCTCTCTCCTTCCTCTCGTGCCGCCGCCTCCTTCCCCTCTCCCTCCTCTCTCACGCCCGCGCCTCCTCCGCCTCGTGAACGCCGCCGCCTCCTTCCCCTCTCCTTCCCTCTCCCGCGCCGCCTCCTCCGCCTCCCCACCCCGCGCCGCGCCGCCTCCTCCTCCTCCCTACCCCGCGCCGCCGCCTCCTCCCCTCCCTCCTCCTCCTCTCGTCGCCTCCTCCCCTCCCTCCTCCTCCTCCGCCGCCTCCTGCCTCCCACCACCAAATCCGTGCGCCTCCTCCCCTCTGATATCTCCGCCGCTCCACCGCCACCGCCGCCTGCAGCGGATGCGCGCGGGATGGGCGCGTCTTTGGGCGGCCGATGGAGGACGTCTGCGCTACCTACACCTTGGCCGCGGCCGGGCGAGGCGATTCAGGTCACCTACCGGTGACGCACAAGGCCACGGGCGCCGCTACGCCGCAAGTCCATCGCCGCGCGAAGCTTCGCGCACAAGGGACGACGCGTCGAGGACGTGCGCCGGGAGGTGCAGATCATGCACCACCTCACCGACCACCGCAACATCGTCGAGCTCCGGGGCACCTACGAGGACCGCCACTCCCCTACCCTCGCCCCTCCCGCCGCTTCGTGTTCGCCCACCTCAACCGCTCGCTCGGCAATGGCGGTGGAGGGGAAGCAGCAGCTGCGGTCGTTTGTGGAGGTGCCCCGGGACTCGCACTTCCCCATCCAGAACCTCCCCTTCGGGGTCTTTCGACAAAGGGGATCGCCGGGGTCGGCGCCGCGCCCGGCGGTAGCCATCGGGGACTTCGCGCTCGACCTCGCCGCCATGTCCGACGCTGGCCTCTTCGACGGGCCCGTCCTCGCCATCTCCCCCTGCTTCCGCCAGGTGCCTACCCACCCACCTACCTAGCTGCTCTTAAGATTGCGGTTGATCTGATGATGAGGCATTGAGAGTTTAGAGTGAGCTTAGTTAATTGAGCTGGGCGAAAAGATTAAAGTTTTGGGCAATTGCGGCGGTGGTAGCTGGTAGGGAGGGTGTTTGGTATTAGTGAGCGAGGTGGGTGATTTGATGGTCGACCAATTAATTGGTGTGCGCGAGAAACGCTCAACATGTTCTTGGGGATGGGCGGCGGCATGGAAGGAGGCGCGCACCACGCCCGAAGATCCTCTCGGGTTTTCTTTTCTTAGCTCTTTCTAGCCCACAATCTTACTATGCTAATAATACTCGATGAGTTTGTGACGAATAATCATCTTTGTCAAGCAATTCTACTCATGGTCTTTGTTGTTAAGTTATCTGCTCTAATGTATCATGATTCAAACAAGTTTCAATAATCCTTTAGATTGCGTAGATAAATATTTGGTTTTTGTTGATTATAGTCTTCTGGTTTTGATGGCACACTTCATAATCGTAGAAAAGGGAAGTGTAAAGATCCTGAAGGAAATTTCTCCTTATTTTTCTTTCTATATTGCTTTGTAGTGATGAGCCGATGTGCGTGACAATGAAACCACGAGGAAAAAGTGCCTTGTGCCAATGGTGAGCTTGATACATCTTTTTTTATTTTCGGGAGAAACAAAAGGATTATTCAGAAGTTGTTAATGTCCTATTTTGATCATGTAGAGTGATGTAGAGATGCTTCTACCAATCACGGTAGGAGACTACACGGACTTACATTTGTTCTGTGCACCATGCAAGGAATTGTGGGTTCATCTTCCGTGGACCGCAGACTCGATCAATTCAAATTGGTATTGTGTTTTCTTTGACCATGTCTTGTGTCAAAACTTCGACATTATGATTATGTCAATCGGTTGGGCTTAGGTATAGATTGCACACAAGCGTGTTTTGTCTTGCATGAGTAATGAATTCGGTATGGGTCTTTGGCTACTACGAAGATTCTTGTTATGATCATATGGTTACTATTTTCTTCTTGGCTTATAAGACTGTCTATAAGACTATAACATGAGCTGTTAGTAGTGCTCAATTTTCATGGATTACAAATTGATAAATTTTCTTGAAGTTTCGTTGCATGTTCTTCTGCTGTTGCTTACTTCACGTTCGTTTCAATACTAATGTGGTATTGGTTATACCACTAACCTGTTTGTTTGCTTCACTCAGGTTTCATCTTCCAATAGGTTATCATGGACGGGCATCATCTATAATCATATTTGGAACGGACATTATTCGACCAGTACACATGCCAAAAATTTAAATAGTTGATCAAATGTTTATATTGAATGTCACGAGAAAGTTTTATCATTATCTGAATATAATGTTTAAATTAAGTAGTTAGCATCAGCTACTTCAGTTTCATTTTCCTTCAAGTTTAGAACCACGTATGACTCGGATGGTGGGTGATTGATGGGAATGTTTTGCAGCTTATACATCGAGACCGACGAGTCAATTTTTGATCATTTGGGACCAATCAAACTCAAAAGCCAAGTTTCATGTCCGATCTCGACGTCCGACTTCCATCCGCTTTTGATGCGCACTCATTTTCCGATTATTTAATTATAACATCATCTCTGCCAAACTATTAGCAATTTGATCATTTTTAAATAGGTTCTCAGAGAATAAACCCTTTCCCGTTTCTTTCTTTATACTCTGTCTTACCCTTCTCTATTACTGAATAACATATATATTGCTCTCAATATCTTTTCCTTCAACTAACAGTTGCCACCATTTTGTTCATTCTAAGTTGTAATATACTAATATATGTATTTCTCGTGATGGACAAGAGCTTGTGCATTTGAATGATGAATGGATGCCAGAGTTACCTCCTAGATGTTATACTGACGCATCTTAATTTATGAGGATGTGCCTTTACAAGTTACTTGGTTTCAAAAATATGGTTCTTCTGGAATGCCTCAGTTTAATTAATTTTGATTTATGAGTCCTTTGGCGAGTGCGGCTGAGCATATTGTAATCCCAGAATTTGATAATTTGGCATCTTCCTTGTTGTAGATCCGGTGAGTACCCGTTCCGTGAGAGGGAGCTCTTGACTCCTTGGTGGTGGGTTGTGGTGACCGTTCTGGTTCTTTTCGCGGTTCTTCGTTGTGGTAGCGTTCCGCCCAACCGTTGATAGAATTGGGCGTTGGCTCATGTGATTTCGAGATGGCCTGGGATTCTTGGGAGACTATTGATTGGATCAACGTGGGATGCAATGTAGCCGTCCGTGCTCTATGGGTTCTTGAATTTTTGTAGAATGAATTGAATTGAATGCTACTATATAGAAAGGCTTTGATCACGCGGTGTTTGTTCCATGGTATGCCATATATATGAATAAATGCAATAGTATAATTAAAGCAATTAGCATTTGGTACATCATAAGAAAAGTGCTCTGTTCTTCATTGTGGAATTGGTTACGAGTGAGTCAATCAGATTAAATCGACATGCTCACTTGCTCCACGCACTTGTCGACTTTGCCGTGGTGCTCGGATGAGCTACATCTCGGCCAGCGACATACCTCCCCTACCGTGCTCACCATGCAACGTACATGCTCAAATGCACAAACTGCTCTTCGTCGAAGCAAGCATCCGTTGGCACCCAAAACTTGGCATTTACTCCATCATTACAAACATATTTAAATATGCGTGCCGTAGGGCAAGACGATTATGTTCCATGTGGTGTGCTTGTGTATCCACGATTGAAATGAGGCCACCGAGAAATGTCGCGAAGTTGGCGTCGTGGACAATCTGATGGAGAAACAAAGGTAACATGATGCAACTTCTTGCTTTCAATTTGTTTGTGAAAATACTCTAGCTTATTGTAAATGATGTGTGCATCCATTCTGCTTATTGTAAATGAGATATTATCTATAGCGACCACGAATCCTTATGTAGACAACATTTTTCAGAAAAGTAATCTTGGAAAAAATAAATAGTTTAGGGCACTCTAGGAATAAAATATTGTTCACGGTGGATCATTAAATAACAAGAGTGTAAAACATATATAAATTCAAACATGATAGTCACCCGATTTCAAAATGTTCTCTCTATTGCCCACAAATCAAAACATGACAACTACCCATGCTCATATGGTTAGATCCAGAGTTTCTGGCAGTTTGCATTACAACTTTGGATAGGGTAATATATTATATTACTAGATTCTATTATGGTGAGTCAATTGTTGCGGGATACTCGATATTCTTCTGCATGATACTCAATCGTGTTTCTTGTATTGTAGTGCAGCCAAAATTCACAAGAGAATACAACTAAGATGCTAGAGGAGGTGAGCAGTAAAGAGTACACTCGATATCACATTTGCGATATCTCTGTTTATTTTACTATAGCTTCTATTTCTTTCTTCTATCTGCAGAATTCTCAAGAATAAGGGGGTCTACATTCTGGTAAATGATCTTGTATTTTATTTACGTATGGTAACCATGTGATTTAGCGGAAAATAAAAATGCTAAGGCTGCTGGGAGGCAAGCTGGAGTTGATTCCATTGAACAGATAATGAAAAGAGCTATAAGAATTGTCCCAATCTCTGATGACCTTGGAGGGTGTGCTCTACGCAAGTGAGTACTGTGTGTCTTAGTTTTTTCCTTTTTAATGTATTTGCTCTATTCATTATTATCCTAATAATCTACGCTTGAACCAGATTGGCTAATTGTGGTTAGGAAATGTTATAGACTTATAGTTGTAGTACCCAAGGTTCATCTTTTTGGTACTGCTCAATTGTGACCTATGAGTGGTCGAGCGGCTGCGAGTGGTTGTACGGCAATGTAGTGGTCGGAACCAATCGTAGTTGATTGGAACCAGTCGTAAAAAAGTCCTAGGAGGTCGTAAGACCTTTACAACATGCTCGTCGTCGTCAAATATTATATATTGCAGATCAACAAATTTTATCTTGTTTTGTATTTTACCGTAGCGTTAGCACGGACACACTACTAGTGTATAAGGTTGACCTTAAGGTGGCTTAAGACCTCCTCTTTTCATACACTACAGATGCCCTAAGACCACGTTGTGCCGTCATGGGCAAGCCACATGCACCCGACAGCCATCCCATGCTCCCCGGCACACAGGAAGACCTCGAGCCCCATTGTAGCGAGCCTTGTTGCACACCACCATCACCATCCTTCAAATCACTAAGAAAACAACAAATCAAATTCACAAATCAAAAATAACTAAAAGCATGCAAAGGGCATAAGGAAATTAGTAAGGGAGAAGAGAGGAGAAAGGGAAAAAGGCACTGGAGGCATGGAGGAGCAAAGAAGGCGAGGCAACCGACGGCGAGGGGTAGCGCAGGAGATCGGTGACCGACGGAGTAGGGGACCGAATCCAGAGGAGGCGGATGAGCTGAGCGCGGCTGAACCAGGGCGGCGCACCGGAGGCTGGAAGGTGCATTGGCTGGGCTGGAGGCAACGCATGAAAGCCAGAGTTGGGGCTAGGAAGCACAGCAGCCGAGCTGGAGCGGCCGACGACGTAGAAAAGCTGAGCGCTTCTTTGGGAGGCGAGGCGATGGTGGTAGGCGAAGGCCGAGGTGGGCTGGCGTCGAGTGGTGGAAGCACGGAGGATTGAGGCGGCGCAGAGAGTGGCTGGTGGCGCCGAGTGCAGAAGAGCCAGGAAGAATGGGGAAAAGCAAGAAAGGAGGAGGAAGAGATAAGGTAGGAAGAGGAACGGGAAGAAGTAGAGGAGTGAGTGGTTGGGGGCTTTTGGCTGAATGGGAAAAATGGGAAGAGAGAGAGAGAGAGAGAGTAGAGAGAAGAGAGAAATTATGCGCACATGATAAAATTACTCATCGTGAATAATAAATCCTGAGCCTTCCGTTAAATACTAAATTAACAACTAAAATTTTTCTAGTCATGTTAAAATGCAAAACACCACTAAGCAGTATTTCTGATTATTAAAAAATGAATTTAGTATCGCTAGTAGATTAAGATTTTGCTTGTACTGATTAAATTGATATACTACCGTTTAAATCATTTTGATGTACATTTAAATATCTAATTAATTTTGTAATTACCTATAAATGGTAGAAACCCATTTATCGTTGTCTAGGATCTTTAGAAAAATTAAATTGCCATTTTGAGACTTAAAACCTGTATAGAATTAAATAAAAGGGTACAATTGGAGACTCTGAGTACTTATGTACTCACCCTTGCTAGTATTCTCCTTTGTTTAGAGGATATCCAGACTGGAGTTCCACTTGGTACGGATGCAGCTTACCTTGAGGAACCATATCCTAAGGGGGAATAGGAGGGATATGAGAACGTGCCGTATGGGGTTGACACCACGTACGAAACTTAGGACGACTAGGAGATCACCGGTGGCATGGGTGTGACCCTGTGGTATATGTAAAGCCTGCGTAATGTTGATACCTCCAAGACTCTGTGTGAGATTAAGATGTAAAACCGAATGCCTACTTTTGGATTTGTACTACTATTCAAGCCCTAGAGGCTTGGTACCAAACTTTAGCTCTATGTGGGTATGTATACGTAATAAAAGCATGTTTCGACTCTAATTATTGTTCTGCTGCTATACTCCGATGGGCTTATTATTCGTTGGAGTGGTCTTCTACTGGGCAAACGAATAATAATCTGTTGCCTAAGTGTTATTACCCCTCGGTAATGACACGGAGCGCCACAAGGTGGTGGCGTATGTAAGTGTTGTCAAACTCGCCACCATTGTCGCACTGAATGGCGTGAACAAATGAGGAGAATCGAGTGCTGACATAGGCAATGAAATTACGAAGAGTGTTGAAGATATCAGATTTAAGACGAAGGAGAAACATCCATAATTAGTGTGTAAAATCATCGAGGACAACGAGATAATACTTGTAGCCAGAAACATTGGGAATGGGCATGGTCCAAAGATCACAATGTATTAAATTGAAAGCTTTATTAGTGTTTGTGGATGAAGGAGAAATGGGGAGACACACATGTCAGCCTAATTGGCATGCATGGCACAAGGTGTCTGTGGAAATGTTATTACATGAAATATGGGAAGCACTGGCAAGATGTGATAAAGCTTGGTTGCCGAGATATCTAAGATGACGATGCCACACTGTAGAGGATGGAGTTGTAATGGAGAAGGCGCAAGGAGCAGGCAACAGCCAGTGAAGGGGGTATAGGTCGCCATGACTATTGCACCTTATGATCATGGTCTTGGTGGAAGATCCTTTACATAAAGGCTATAAGGGTCAAATTTAACAGAACAGTGGTAATCTAAAGTAAACTGCCGAATAGAAATAAGATTTTTAATAAGAGACGGTGTCATAATAACATTGTTCAACCAGAAAGAATGATAAGCAAAATTGAGAGAGGCTGTGCCGGTTTGTGTGATTGGGTGATGAGACCCATTACCAATAATAGCATATGGAGATGCAGCGGAAGGGACACGACAGAAAGAAGTGAGAATACCATGTTCTGAGGTCATGTGTGTGGATGCCTCGGAGTCCATGTACCACCTGAAAGATGGTGGCGCTAGCATCATGGTGTTGAACGTGTGCATCAGCTAGTTCTGGTTCCAAGATGTGGGTGGAGCGAAGGAGGGTGATGCAAGTGCATATGCTGGAGTGCCGGTTTGCGTAGGTGGCAGGACAGTGGTGGTGAAGGAGTCGAGTGAACATGGGCCAAGGAGGCCTTGGTTGGTAGGCCGAGGTACTTGTCTAGGCCACATCTGGATGGACCTGGCCCATGGGTTCTAAAGCAACGTCTAGGGGATGGAACCCTTGCCGCTATTGTTGTTGGAGTTCCCACTGGCGCCATTGAAAGATCAAGCTCCATTTAAGTTGGTTTTGGTGTTAATGACAAATGCCATTATAATATTATGATATTAATGACACATACTTTTATAATGTTTTTGGTGAAAATGATAAATGAATTTATGAGACTAATATGTTTATTTGAGTTTATCTTTGGTTAGTCTCAATTGGATGAAAAGGTGAAATCAAAGAGGTATGCATTCGAAATCGCTTTCTCATTTACAAATGCATTCCTTAGATCCAAAATATAGATTTAACTCCTCAATTAGTCTAAAATGAATATGTGCATATATCTTCACTATATACACTTGTATGCACACATTTAGGGGGAGCTCTCTATATTTTGGAGTTTCATAAGTGTTGATCTATGCTTCTTTCATATGCATATTTGGGATCTTTACTTTGAAATACATACTTGAGTATATATAGCTTATGCAATATATACACTCATGTGCAATCGGGTTGTCATCTAACTTCTCCATTATGTGTTAATGGTTGGATGACTAATGACAACCGGATAAGTAAGCTTTGTTTAAAGCTTATCTTGGAGTATACATTTGTTGTGTACATATTGTATACTCACAAATCTATTTTATATCTCATTATTTGTTGAGATTATCATGAATTACCAAAATTGTGAAGTTTGGTAATCGATGACAATTGTTTTGTGGACTAACGGTTTCCATGAGTTGGATGCAGAGGTTAGGTTCCACAAATGAGAATGACTTGGGATGACTTCATGTGTTGAAGGTCATCAAGTCAAGATCGAGAAGAAGATGGATTCATGTGTTGAAGGCCATCAAAGAAGAAGATGCATCATGAGTTGATACATGAGGAGATGATCATGTGTTGATCATCAAGTCAAGAAAGACCATCATGTGTTGATGGAGTTGATGAAAGGATGCATCATGAGTTGATGCATATCGAGACGATGACCCAAGGCAAAGGTATGACTAGCTAGGGCTAAGGATGTGTTCCTAGTCTTTTACCGGTCTTGGTGTTTGGTTGAAAGACCGGATTGCTAGTGTAGGTTGCCGTACTATTAAGAGGGGTCATGTCTAGTAGTTTGAGTCTCACCATGTATTGATAGCTCAAACCTCACTTGCTCTAGCTCATCTCGACATGAGGCTTATATTTGCGAATGTGTTTTGCAAATAGTTGAAGCTCATGTGGTGAATCTTTGCAACATGGGACTATGCATTGCGAATGTGTTTTGCAAGTGCTTGAAGTCCATGTTTTCATTTTTTGTGATATGAGGCTTATATTTGCAAATGTGTTTTGCAAATGGTTGAAGCTCATATATAATCCTTGTGGCATGTGACTTAGGTTTGCGAATGTGTTTCGCAAATGTGAGAAGTCCATGTACCTAATCCTTGTAGCATGATCTAAGTTTGCAAATATATTTTGCAAAAGTTGGAGATAATGCATTATCCCTTGGCATGGTCTAAAATTGTTTGTTGCTATTTCCTTTGACATTAGACCATGGTAGTGACTCTTTGGATGTCTTGTGATTTCTGCATTGATCTAATGTATTTGAGGTCATACAAATAGATGGGTTGTGTAGCCCTCTGAATAAGCTTTCCATAGAGTCCAAGATCACTGAATTCCGACATCGGAGTCAAAACTTATGACCGTTTTTTCGAGTGTCGCCTGCGCTGAAAAACTGGAAAACGGAAGTACCGCAATTTGTACTGCGGTAGTTCCGATTTTTGCGGAAGTACCGCAATTTGTACTACGGTAGTTCCGATTTTCCGGTAGATCCAATTTTCCGGTAGTTCCGATTTCCCGGCGGAACGTTTTTTCCAGAGAGCGACTTTTTGAATGACTTGGCCTCGGGAAAATTGGAAGTACCGCAATTTGAACTGCGGTAGTTCCGATTTTCCTGAGAAACGGCTAGTTTTCTGACCGTTGGTGAGGAAATCGGAAGTACCGCAATACAAATTGCGGTAGTTCCGATTTTCCTGATTTGTTCAGGGATTTGGCTCCAACGGCTAGTTTTCTTTTGTGGGGTATAAATACCCCCTTGTGGCCGGTTGGAGAGGTTGTTGCTTGATCCATTTCTGTTGTCTTGAGCTAGAGTGAGGCTCTCCACTCAATTGTGCATGTGTTGCACTTTGTGAGAGAGGAGAGGTGATCTAGAGTGCATGTGTTGCATCTAGAGGAGGACTTTGTGTCCGGATTGAGTTTGTGCATTTGTTGCACGTGGTGAGAGTCAAGTGAGGGACTTGGCTTATTACTCTTGGAGTTTGCCGACTCCTAGACGGCGTGGGAGGCGTCGTGCGCGGTGATCTTCTCAAGAAGCTTGCGAGAAGACCCGACAAAGTTGTGAAGGTTGGAGCTCACCTACCTGGAGCGGGAAAGAGCTACCACTAGTGGATTGGAGGTGCTTCGGCTTAATTCGTGGAGCCGGTCCGATTTGTTTGGGCTAACCTCAACGTGGACTAGGGGAGACGGGCAAGTCTCCGAACACCACGGTAAAAAGAGAACGTGTCAATTGTGGTTTGCTTTCTTGTACTCTATTTACTTTCAAGCAATTTACATACTTAGAACATATTTGATTGCTTGTCAACCTAGGATTGCAAACCTTGACCTAGGATAGAATTGTTAGCGCACTTAGGCGAACTCATTAGTTCTAGGCGCTATTTGTACTAAACCATCTTGTATTTAGCTTCCTCATTTTATACTTGGTTTAGGCAAATAGAAAAGCTCTTTAATTGCTATATTAATTTGTAGAGAATTTTTAGACCGCCTATTTACCCCCCTCTAGTCGGCCACCTCGATCTTACAGCTGTCACCGTTAAAGGAGCCACCACCTCCGCGGTTGTTGTTGTGGTGGTCGTTGTAGTTGGAGTAGTTGTCACCGCCATAATTGCGGTTGGAGTTGGTGCCACGGGACTATTCGCTATTGGTGGCGTTGGATGAAGAGCCGCCAGTGGTGCTCTTGGAATTGTCGACAATGAAGGCCGAGGGTGGGGAAGACTGTGAGTCCATTGCGATTTCTTTGAGCATGAGGGCGAAACGTGTCTCGAGAAAGGATGTCACAGGGCACTACATGGACAACAACATGTGCATGTAGGCGAGGCGCGGGCTCAACCTATGCATGGTGTGGAGGACGAGACTCTTATCAATGAACGTCATGCCCACGGCAGTGAGCTCGTCGGTGAGAGCCTTCTGTTTGTGGCAGTAGTCGGCCACGGACATGGTGCCCTGCATGAGCCCATAGAATTCTTGCTCAAGGTAGATGGCACATGTCTCGGTGTTATCGTGGTAGAGACCTTTGATGCGCATCCAAAGGGTGTACGTGGAAGCCGAGGAGTCCATTACCATGGTGAGGACTCGGGTGAGATGGCCCGTACAACCAAGAGCTGACGAGGGCATCGAGGCCAGTCCATTGCCCATCGAGCGACGAAAAGGAAGACTCACGAATGTGGTCATCGAGGGCGTACTTTTGGAGGGCGACCTCGAACAGGCCGTGCCATTAGGCATAGTTGCCCACTTGGAGGTCAAGGGTGATGGGGATAAGGAGCTTGACGCTAAAAACGCTGACTGCTTGCACCCACAATGCGGTGTTGGCCATGGTGTCCTCCTTGGTCACGGCGGCCAGGGCGGCAGTGCCAGGGGTACCCATCAAGATGGGAGGAGAAGAGAAGGTGGAAGGAGGAGATCAAGATCGTAACCTATATGATACCATGAAGGCGATTGAAGAAACACAATTGGTGATTGTATTAGGAGCGATCGACTTATAGAGTACAGGGAGAAGAATCAGGTGGAAACTGAATCGGTAACATGTCAAAAATAAATGCCTAAGAAATAGCAAGTTTATCTCCTTCAAGCTTGTGCACAGACGTTATGTACGCATGCACATCCCATGCATGGTACTGGTCAGCTAACACAAACCACCACTAGATGGTGCCACTACAACAGAACATGGCTATGGTAACACTTGATCGCAACATAATACAAATTGTGTTCTGAGCAAAAACTCAACAACACATACTTTGTGTCCTCGGAGACTCAGAACACATACTCGTATGATCAATAAACGTGTTACAAGCATATAGTACGCAACATAAACATATGTTACAAAGCCATCAGTAACATACAATATATGTATTACGGACATGTGTTACTCTCTTGTAGGGATAATCTTGTTCAACATTGATAGATTTGTACAAACAACACCACTACTAGATTGAAGATATTGATTTTTTAAAAGAAATTGCAAGGGCAAAGGTAGAAGTCCTTAAATTTACACTAACTGTCCCTTATAACAGAAAATTGCAGTTTTTGGTTTGGAACCTTAAAATTGCAGTTTAAGGTAAATATGTGGAATCTTGCTGCTATTTTTCATGTTAGAAAATCTGCTTTCAGGTTGTGGAACCACAAGGCAGATTTGTAAAGTTGAAAATTTAATTATGACGAAAAGTGCTAACATGTTCTTCATACAAACTAATCCAGATTTGTATAGTCCAAAATAATTAGACATTATATGTAATGACCCACGTCATTAATTAACCATAAGTGATGAATTACGATTTGTAATTATATTTTTTTCCACGGAGCGATCAAATATTAAAATCATTTAAAAAGCATTAGAGTTTTGGAAAATATGTACGCTCTATTTTTTGCTAAATATACTTTAAAAAGCCTTATATTTTTCCATGGGCGATCAAATATAAAAATCATTTAAAAATAATCTTTGTTTATGCGTGGCCTGAAATTTTCACACACAAATCTCCCTCCACATACTTCCCGCTAATGTAAAATCTTCCCTCCAATAATCTCAGGCAAATCTCTCAGTTCAACTTTCCATGCGCCATAACTCATTGGTGGCTCCTCGTATACATCACCTGGTCACAATTCCTCGTATCGCCGCCACCTTCCAATTACACGCCGCCCAGAACCCCTCCTCCTCCTCCTAGCTAGTCACCACCGCGCCTTACTCCTCCTCCCAAGAAGCTACGTAGGAACGCGGCTTGATTCTATGCTCACATGGCTCGCATTGCTGCTCCTCGGCTTCCGACATCGATCGCCTTCCTCATTCTTTCCTTCTTCCAAGGTATCCATCGATCGATCCATCCATTGGAGCTAACCGTGGTAATCATCTTGAGCTGATTGCGATTTGGAGGCAATAATAAAGTTGCGAGCTTGATTTTCGATTGTGAATGGATGTTGGTTGTGTTTTCTTGCGGTGGCGGTCGGTGGCGACACCACGTTCACCTTCACCAAGCGCTGCGGACACGGTGTGGCGGGCTGCTATCGAGCTCCGACATGCCACCGCTCGAGACCACCGGCTGCGCTGCTCGCCGGCGATCGCGCTCGCTCTGCGCCCCCTGGGTGGTCGGGCCACTGCAGGCGCGATCGCCGCGACAGACGGGTCGGAAGGGCTCTGCGCCACGGGGCTGCGGCTCGGCGAGGTGGAGTGCGCGCGCGAGGCCTCGCCGCCCGCCGGCGGCGAGTTCACCCGGCGCGGCTGGCGGCAGGACTTCTATGATGTCGGCCTCGTCGATGGCTACAACCTGCCCATGCTCGTGGAGGCGGCTGCGCCGGTGCCCCGACACCGCGCCTCGTCGACCTCAACGGCGTTGCCCCTCGAGCTCGCGCGGCGGCGGCGCGCGTGCGCGCGCAGCGTGCGAGGCGTTCGGCCGGCCAGTCTGCGCTGCAGCGCGTCACGAGAACCGGACACGTGCCACCCTCCCGGTACTCGCAGCTCTTCAAGTCGGCGTGCCCCAAGTCCTATAGCTACACCTCGTGATTCGAAACAAGACTCCACATCGTGTGCCTTCAAAGAAGACACGACCTTCAACAATGGAGGTAAAAAACACTACGTTTGGATTCATGTTACAGCTAATTTGCTTATATGCTAGTTATTGATGAAGTGATAAATATAGGTTGGTTCAACAGTATTACTTTTGAGTGCAAAATATCCAAACAAAGACTGGGTGGCCTATGCTAGTTTGTTGAGCTGCAATCCATCTACAAAAGTAGGTGGTGTTGAGCTAGGCAACCAATTTTGGAAAGTAAGAATCAATCACTCTTTGCGTAAAGCGAGACACTTGTCGACCAGCTGGATTGCTGCAAGTCAATTGATGATGCCCATGCTAAAGGAATGCCGATTGCTTGGCCTTCAATATGTGTATGATATTTCAACCTTGGTCCATATAATACTACATATATACTTTTTCATGTATCCTTAAAGCTCAGTAATGTTTGCCACATGCAGGTTCGGAAGATTAATGGTTGAAATCTCATACTTGTTTCACCTCATGGATAGATCATCGGGCAAAGATTTTGAGAAGAATAGATAGATATCATTATGTCATTCTAGGATGAAAAGTTTGTGTTGTTATTCCCAAGACTTGTTTTCTCAAATGGATTGTCATGTATGTTATAAACTTATGTGAACCATATTTTATATACTTCCCTGTGGAATGCAATGTTGGTGATGGTTATAGTTTTGTGCAATATGTGATTCTTGGGAAAGAAAATAATTCTGCAATTAATTAATTGTCATTTCGAAAAAATCATTACTTTTTCCTCTCTCTAGATCTCTGTGTATATATATTTATATGTATTAAAATAAGTTTCCACAAAATGTTTTGGTGTAAGAAAGTGTGTTGCTACTCATATTACAATGGTGTTACTATTGCTCCAAAAATGTGTTACTGGGGTAGCTTGTTGTAGCACATATTTGTGTTACCAGGGTAGTTTGTTGTAGCACATAATATGTGTTCTTATAGATAAGATATGTGTTGCAAGGTAGTAACATGTTTTCAGACATGTAGTAGCACTTATCACGTGTTACTTCAAACCTAGCTAGTAACATGGGCTATAAGAACACTTAAAAATTGTGTTACTGCAAAGACTAGTAACACCTTTATTGACATGTAGTAGCACATAGACGTGTTACTATAGCTCCTTCCTGGTGTAGTGTGCTCAGTCGCCAAAAACATCACTTCTACTTGAGAGCTTGTGGCAAAGATACAGAACCCAATGACATCAAGACAATATTCACTCAGTCTTATACAAACAAATGTATAAAAATATCTCATAGAACAGTTGATACAAACGCAAACCATAGAGCATTCCAGCTAATTTATCTAACTAGAAGGATAAGATAAAACATCTCTTAATGGTAACTTCTGGCAGACAACTTGAGAGTCTGAGAACAGGGGTATCATTAGATTAGAAGTGAGAGGTTCCCTTACCCTTGTGATTTTGAAGTGCTTGCACCCTTGAAGTTAGGTTTTCAACAATAGTTCTATCCTTTCAAATAACTGTATACATAAGAGAATAAGACAACAAAGGAGAGATAAGAAGACCTTGATCGAGTGCTGGGACCTGGGAGTACTGCTTGCAGCCAGGGGTAGAGCCAACCCTCTGAGTACAGTGGGCACTTGCCCAGGCTTGGATTCGACGAGCCCTTAGGCCCCACGGAGAGTCACTGGCAAGGATTGAAGGTCACCATGGATGGTTTTCTTAGGTGGCTGGAGGTTGAAAATGACTCCTCGGGAGGCTAGGCCGCACACTTGGGCATGGGAAGCACATGGCCCATAGGTGGTGTCAGAGGAAAAAAATTGCGTGGAAACAGTTTCCATGCGGACTCGCGTGCATACATACCCTGGATGCTTCCCACGCGTACAACCAAACGATCCAACCGTGCATGCCTGGGAAAACTCAGCTCGGCTCTGACGCTCCAAACGATCCTAACGCTCGGCTCCCTCACGCGGCTGCCTGGCTGCGCCTCGGCCTCAGTCGCGACTGTTTCTCTTCCACCACCGCAGCCTCTCTCCTCCCCTATGGCCGCGGCCCCACAGCCTCCTCTCTCCTCCCGCATGGCCGCCTTCGCGGTAGCCCATGGCGAACCTAGGCGACTTCGACGACCTCGGCGGCGGCGCCATCAGAGGCCGTGCATGGCTCCCGTCATGGAGACCAGGGAGATCCCCGGTGTGCTCTGGTCCGCGCGTATTACTGCCGGTTGCGGTGCCGGGTGCCTGATCCGCGCGTTCCCGGCCCCTGTGCTCCATGCCGCGCTGTAGAGCGTGCCAGCTAATGCCCCAGCAGCTAGGGGCGACAGCGCCATGGACGACGCCCACAACATGCTCGATCAAATGCCTACAAGGTTTAGCCTCTTCAGACAGCTATGCTTTCATAGGCTTCTTTCTCTGATGCAAAGCTTTGGTCTTTGATTCATCAGAATATACTAGATATACTAAATTTCTAGTCTACGTCAAAAGATCTCTCATGCTTTCTTGATTTGATTTTACTGTCTCCCAGACCAATGCATTTTATTATATCTGTACGTCTGATTTTTGCTCCCTTGGCTCATATTAATTATATCACTCTGATTTTGCTTGTTGGGATATCTCTTGTATGCAAGGTTCAAATAATGAGACCGATCGGGCCGTTGTGAAGCCCAAGCTCAATGTCTGCTGTGCACCACCAAAATAGAAGCATCGACGATGCGAAGCTCAAGGCGCAAGGGAAAATTCCATACAAACCAAATGAACAAGATGTTCAATCTTGCAATGTGCATATTCTAGGTGATGCATACGGAGATGTTGTAGTGTTAGTACGCCTTTCAACCATGGAGATGTTCCCATACTGAGTGAATTAGTGCACAATGTATGGATGTGCTTCTACTTAGAAGGAACAATGCATGAAGCTTTTCCTTTTGTTACGAACTTGTTTTGTAAGAGTCGATTAGATACAGATGCTATAAGATGTAATATACACATTGTAATTCTTTATCTGAAATATACATGGGATTTTGGCCATTTTGGAATTTGCAGTTTGATGAATGTGTTACAAGAATTATGATCTGATGGTGTGCATCTGATGCAATTGCTCCTTACATTTCTGGTGGATATATAACTGGTCTCCCTGTTCTTGGATTGGCAGTTGTCCATGGCTTCTTACATTTCGGATTAACAAGAGCAGAGATCTTGCAGCGTACATGATGTGTTTATAGCCTATAGGATTTCATGGAATATTCGATGTTGGAGTATATATCTCTGGATCAGGCCGAGGTCCACATGAAAAGTAGCTTTCTGCAATGCCAGCCTAACATGACACTGCATGTCCCAGTCAGTCTCACAGCCTCAATCCTGCCATCTTTGAATTTTGTGCTCGTACGCCTGGCCCGTCAGATAAATTAAGCAACGACGACAATGCATATATAAGATCATAGGATAGGCCAAACCAACAAGGCATACTCAAGGCGACAACCATTATGCAGTAAAATGGGGCCAAACCAACAAGGCATACTCAAGGCGACAACCATTATCCTGTGAAGATTACTTGGCTGTTCTCTGTATAGCACTGTGGTTCAGTTTCTGAGGGATGACAGATGCTGTCATGCGAAATTATTAGACAAGAAATGGGTCCTATAAATGTATAATCCTTGTCAAACATATATCATCTGGATGCAACCAGTAAACTTTTGCATATCTAAGATTCAAAATGCAGCATTGCAGCATAGCAAATTACATATTTTCATGATTTTGCACTCCATCAAAATGTAATTTCCTAACAGCCGACTGCAATGTGGCATCTTGATTAACTAAGAGATTTGTATATCCTCCTTGTATATATGGAGCAGCCATATCCGGAAAATTTGGGATGAAATTAAAGTGTGGCATTGTAGCATTATCATGCCCGTCTTGCATGAATGGAGCAGTCATGGTCGAAGATTGTCCAACATTAAGATCCTGTTTTATAGAATATGAAAGTCTCCATAAGACATGCATGCAAGTAAATAAATTATGAAAATGACATAGAAAGTCAAAGTCATGTCTTACAATCAATTGATTAGGATTAGCACCATCATCTCTAGTTTGCACAACTTTATTTGGATCCTCACCTACAATCAAATATATATAAGATAAAAGAATATAAAATAAATTTTCTGCAGGCAGCTACAGTGGGTAGGATCACTACCTTTTTTAGCACTTGTCTTCTTCTTCCCTGTCTTCTTTTCAACAAAACTTTTGAAGCGTGAAGTCTTTGGGCCTTTTACCACCTGAGGAACTCTAAATGATATTGTACTGTTTACTGTGTTACTATGACACACATTCAGAGTTAGCGGAATGTCATTGGATTCTTCTTGCATCTTCCTTAGAGAAGTATCTGCTTCCAAGTCCAGCTTTTCTAAGGCTTTCTGCAAATCATCAAGAAGTTGTTTTGACACTGAAGACTTCAAAGCAATAGATGTTGCCATTCGAGAGAGTAGAGCAGCACGTGTTTTCAAATCTTCTTTCTCACTTCCTTGTTTCTCAATATAAAATCCTCTTTTAGCATATTTTGTCCATCTATTCAATATATATTGTGATGGCAAAATGTAAACTCCATTGTATTAAATACTCTCGGTGCATGCTTACAGTAGACCTATAAGATATGGTTGACATGTTTAGTAAATTGTAGCATGAATTATATTTGAAATTAAAATGTGTGCCATACCTATGGGTTCAAACTTTCTGCAAGAACAAGCAATGGTGGAATCGTGGTGTTAAATACCTTTGTTGCGCCACGATCAAATGCATATATGTAACCATAAATGTTGATGATGTCCCTCATTTTCACTAAGGTACAAGATAATGTGAATTGTTTTTAAATTCTTCTTCAAACTCGAATACATCCTCCTTGTATATGATTCCGCTGCAATTCTCAGCATAGGTAAATTTGGGATATAGGTAATGGGATCTTTCCACGTGACTTAAAATCATCATCCAACTCATTCGCGGAGACTAGTGCAACCTTCTCACATTCTACAAGGAGTTCTGACAGGCAAGAGCTTCCTCCAAATCTATTCTTAAAGACATTATTCATACCTTCGCTCCTTTGAGTTGAGTTCATATCCGCAGTAAAGGAGTCACGGTGAGACAAGCAGCCCACTTCGCCCTAATATCATACAAGTTTTTCATCCATGCATTATCACGAAGGTTGTATTCTGCAACAATTCATGCCACTTTTCAATGAAGTAAGCTTCGATCTGTCCTCATAAACACACCTCTTAAAATCAGTTAGAAACTTGTTATCGAGTCATGAATGACTTGCCCAAGATGTTTAGCGGCATTTAGACAAATATGCCACAAACAAAGACGATGGCTTGTATTTGGGAATACATATGCAATTGCTCCTGCCATGGCTGCATCTTGATCGATGAAAATTGTGCTCGGATGCTTCCACGACATTGCTTTTAGGAAGGTCTCAAAGAGCCAAACAAATGATTCAATAGTTTCGTTATATAATAGTGCAGCTCAAAAATTATTGTCCGCTTGTGATGGTTGGTTCCAAGAATCGGAGCAAAGGCATTTCAAACTTATTAGTCGAAAAGTGGTGTCAAATGATATAGCATCACCAAAGCACTTGTAATCCATGATAGATTGGCCATCGCCCAAAAGAAATTTGCTATCCGACCATCTTCCTTATCTATCCGAGCAAGCATAAAAATGTAGGATCCTCTAATTGCTTATTTGTCAAGTACTCCATCAATGTTTGTGCGTCATTGGCTTCTAAGTACTTCTGCGCTCACGACCAATCTCATTATTGCTATCCATCTTAGAGAATGGCATTTTGTCTTCTCCTCCATAAAATTCTTTCATGAACTCATACACTTGAGCCGGCTTCATCCCTGCTTCCCGTATCTGTCCAATTAGCTTTCTGTCCGCCTCTATAAGACGTCTTTGAGACCTCAACTTGTGTGATTTATTTGGACTAGCAAGATAATGATTGTGATCTAGTATGACCTTTTGTACTTTCCAAATCCCTTCTCTGCTGACACTAAATTGAACACGACCTTCGCAGCCTGTCCTTGTATTGTCCTTCTGTGACAACTCATTTTCTCGATGTCCTTGACTGCTACAAACTATATATTTCTGACATATAGTTTTATCCACTCTACGCTTTGTAATGCTCTTTCTAATGCTGAACCCAACCTTACCAGCGTATTTGTTGTACATCTCATATGCTTTGTCCTCTGAATCAAAAGTCATTCCAACTTCAGGAACAATCAATGTTTGCGCAACTTTATCTACCGCCTGGTGTACAGTAAATTAAGAATAAAGTTATATTATCACAATACGTACGAAATATCATATTCTCCATTCCTTGTTTTCAAAGTGTAGCATGTGTTGCTTATGTTTTATTACCTCATCGGCTGCTTCGCCCAACATATCATCCGTGGCGATAGACTCAGTGGTCTGTGCAATCTATCAAGGAAATAATCACGAATCAATACTAGGCGGTGTACACGTACATGATACATAAAGCTAATAGATTAAAAAATAGAGTTATACCTGTTCGATGTCGCCTCCATGATTAGCCGTGATCATGCAGTCCTCTTGCAATCCTAGTTCCGATGACGCATGAGAAAAAGACCCCATAAGCGTGGTAGCTGTGTCGTCGTTGTGGCGCCATCCTTCTGCCATGGCGGCCATTGAATCCTCTGGACTCATCACGGCCGCGTCGACGATGGCGTTCGACCACTTCCTCTGCCGTGATGGCACGTGTCGTCAATTCGCCGCCGCCGGCCATGCACGCGCCGGGGTCGACAACGGCGGCGCCCGCGTGCTAGGGCTAGGCACCGTCCTCCGGCGTCTATTAGCGCCGAGAAAAATATGGATCGTCAAACTAGTGCGACGGCGCCACGCACTAGAGGGCAAGCCGTTTCTCTAGCCAAGCCGCAGCGTGCGTCGAACCGAGCAGAGAACGTGCGAGAGGCTTTCCCAGCCACGCGCGGTTGGATCGCTCTCAGGTGGACACGTATCAAGAATCCGAGCCATGTATGCACGGCACCACGCTGCATCCAGTTTCCTTGTAATTTTTTTCCGGTGTCAGATGGGTCGTGTGATTGTGTCCGCCTCGAGTTTTGTTAGCTTCAGCGCATGAGATGGCCCTGTCCAGCCCTCCGTTTTATTCCCATGATCCAAGCCCACACGAGTACACGTGACTCCCTCAGACCTCAGTTGGCTCCAAGCCGCTCCAATCAAGAAGCCATAACCTTGATCCGTCCAGGCAACGACGAGCAGTCCGACGAGGTTAGGAAGTGACACTGACTATTGAGGGTGAGACGGACGTAGGGGGCATTGGGGCCTGGGGTGGAGATGTAGAGAAAGTGGTGGAGTTGGGCTTCGCCGCTTGGGTGGAGGTTGCACAGCAAGGAGCGGGCTAGCCACTGGCTACGCCATCGTGGTGGTTGTAGGTGTGAAACCCAAACACACAGGGGCAGAATCAGGAATTGAATATGGAAGGGCAACATAGACAACAAGTAGAGTACAACCAATGAACGGATTTATCGATCCAATAGTCACATATTAGTTAAGTGAACTGACTGAAACAAATCATCTTATGGTATCCGATTCTGTGAACAGGCATAAACAAGCGTATGGGCAAACCATCCATCACAAAAATCAGAAATTCTTGCCTGAAAATAGAGCTTCTCAGAATTAGTGAAAGCAAAGATCTTCCGTATCCCATTCTGCAACGCCACCAACAGGCCATCCATCAGTGCCAAGTGCTCAGCCACCAGCTCCTCCACGAAGAAATCCAGCTTCTTCTGTACCCTAAGAAGAGGCACCCCGGGTGACCTCTCCATCACCACCCCGATCCCAGACAATTTCTACCCCTCCTTCTCTGAGCTCGACACGCCCTTGAAGAAGAGCCGCACCGAAGCCTCGTCAAGCTCCCCCTTTGCGACACCGACCGTGAAGGACTCCTCAGTGTCCTCCCACTCCTCCTCATCTCCACCGCAGCTCCTAAAGTCATCCTCGCCTCTCGAATTTCCAGCAAGCCCGCCTCCCACATCGGATAACCTCTCGTCCATCCTCAAATGCAATCCAATCCAAGAAAAATAACCCTCTCTCTGAACTCAATTAGAAGGTTTTTTCATCCCCAATTTCAGCAATCCTCATTCAATTTGCTAACCAGGAACTATACCAACTCCAACTCGAAGAAGGTGCCCTGTTCCTTTTGCCAACTACTATGGTACCAGTGGCCTACTTCTCTCACGACCCCACAGATTGGGGGCTCCAAATAGCACGAGATTTTTGGATTTTGGCTCAGAAATTCGTGGAGAAAATGGCCAGAAGGCACCATTCGGAGCTCCACATCGCGAATTCCAGAGTTGCCATGGCGAAATTGGCTGGGACGGCGACCAGATTCACCCAAATGTTCGAGCTTTCTCCGATTCTCCTATTCCTCATATATGACACTCGATAATTTGTACACGCAGCCTGCATCCAGTGGGGGGCTGCATGCCTGCATCGTTGGATCGTTGGGGGTGCCAGCCTCCCCCCCGCCCCCTCTCTCCGCCACTGCAAACACAAGCGAGGGGGTGGATGTTGGCTAGGGGTGCAATCGGGTCGGATTCGGACGGATATTGCTCATACCGTATCCTAACCCATATTTTTTCTCGGATTTGGGGTCGGATACGGTAAAACCGATACGAATATGAATTGGAGTATTCGGAATTTCGAATACGGTGCCGCCGTAACGGATACTTGACGGTTTCGGATTGAAAATGGATAATGTAGACGGATAGTACGTGCATACGGAAAAGAACATATGCTAAACCATACCACCATCACTTCAAGCCTTAAACTGTTAGACATAAGTACATAATAGTGATTATAATTCATCAGCCGAAAATGGTGTGGCGTTTCCCCCAAAATTGCCCATTGAGATGTGGCGTTTCAAGATGAATCTTGATTCTTAATGGACATCATTTTCTTTTTCTAGGCTAAAGAAATTTTACTAAATTAAGGTAGAGACAATAGACAATTGGGGATAATAGACTTTTGACAAATTTACCTGTTCATTTACTGAAGCATGCCAAAGTTCATCGTTTAATAATACTCTGATTATATGTTTTTCATTCCATTACCTAGGAAGAGTGATCTTAATGAGCAAATTTAGGATTCCAATTGCACAAGCAGCAGAATTAGAAATAAAACACTATTTTAGTATTGTATATTTATAGTTGCCGCAACTGAATGTCATATTCCTTTTAGAGAACTTAAGCTTGTACGATCTAGAAAAACTTTCTATACACTGCACACCTCAACCAACCAACATGACAAAAAAGCAAATACTAGCAAAATAAAAGGTGAATTCTTAGCTCTTACCAGATATCCGACCGAATATCCGACCGGATAATTATCCGGTATCCGAATACCGATACTATTCAGTCGGATAACAACTCTCCCGAATCCGGTACCAACCGGATTCGGTATAGGATCGGTCGGGATTAACCCAACCCATTTGCACCCCTAATGTTGGCCATTGGACGGGCCATCATCCATGACAGTAAAAATGATGCTGGGATTTATACAGGTTCAGGGGTTCAAGAGGACCGCCCTACTCCTGTCGGTGAGCCAACGGGGGGTTACCTCCAGGGAGTAGGTCCCGAGGCTCATCAGTTTGAATATGCTCTTTTATTGCTCAAGAGAGCTCAAGTTATAAATATGGGATACATGGGTTATTTACAAGCTCTTAAGACTATACAAATGACCAAAATACCCCGTATAGAGATAGCTAATCTATAAGTACAAGCAAGGGTTATTATTGTCCTTTCTAAGCACAACAGTAGCTATTTGATCTATATATCATTTAATTAGTCGTTGGTCACACCGTACTTGGATGGCCATATGGCGAGTGTCCCTAGGCCTTAGGCATGTTCTTGGACCAGTGGGGCCCATTCATTGCTGAGGAGCTCTCGTGCCACTTTCCTCAGAAGCGAGGGATGGGGAAGCTCACGGGCATCCTTGATGGGCTCTATCTTTTCTAGGAAGGTGTTAGTTATTCCTCCAACAACGGTGAACCCCAGGTCATAGCTCATGGCCCACCTCCACATCTTGGTCTCTGGATGGATGAATGTGACAAGAGAGGGCACGATTTTTATTTGGCTTAGCCACTTCCAACAAACTTGCCCAGGCTAGATTTTTTCTGGCTCTGCCACTACTTGCAGCCTTGACACTATAGCATCAACACAATCTTGTTCATTGTCTTGGCCTGAAATGCACCAAAGTATTGAAGCACGAAGCAGCTCTCAATTATACTTAGCTTCTACCAAGAGTAAGGAATACATATCAAACCTATGAGGAACTGTTGATGCACGCTATTCACTTATTTTCACCTCCAAATCTCCCAATAAAGGCAAGGTATAACCACATTTTAGTACAAGTCTAGTGCTTTACACTCACAATTCCACAAGTGTTGCTTGTCAACTAACCATGTAGGTTTTGAGCTAAAAGTCATACAAAAGGCGATCAATCGATGAAAGTTGCTGAGGAGCTACAACAACAAACAAAATGGTTGTCATGGAAAGACTTGGTAGTAGCTCAGTCGAGCTAACCTCAGCTGGACCTAGGAGATGGACCAAGCCTTGCTCGGCTAAGGTAGGCCTAGCTTGACCTAGTGGGTCAAGTCTAATATCCCGAAGAGTTAGGATGTGTTTGGTTTGAGGGATGGGGTGGGATGGTTCCTTTGACCAAGCCTATCCATGTGTTTGGTTTGAGGGATGGGGTGGGATGGAATGGTCCAAAGTGGGATGAGCCTGTGCAAATTTAGAGAATATTCTTCTTAGATGCTGGACTATGTGGTTCCACCTTTTTTAGGATGTGTTTGGTTGGAGTGATGAAAGTGGAATGGGATGGGATGGAATAGGATGAGATGGTTCCACAAAAAAGGTGGAACCATATGGTCTAGCATCTAAGAAGAATATTATCTAAATTTGCACAGGCTCATCCCACTTTGGACCATTCCATCCCACCCCATCCCTCAAACCAAACACATGGATATGCTTGTGTCATAGAGGTGGGCCTTGGGCCTAGTCGGATTATTATTAGGAATTAGAGATTGATTTCTATTTGAGTTAGAGATTAGTTTCCTTATGTTAGAGATAGAGTTAGAGATATGATATGAGTTTCCATATTATTAGAGATAGGATTGGAATTAGATTCGATCTGTTAGGGGGGAGCCATCTATATAAGGAGGCTACCGCATGCTATTGTAAGGAATCAGAGTAATATCAAGCCTCTCCTCGTCTAAATCTCTAGTCTCTCTCCCTCTCGTTCTACGCCGACGCCATCCGGTCATCTTCTTGGTGGTGTTTACCCCGGTTCATGACAACTTGGGATCAGAGCAGTCGATCCCTTCCCACGACTTCTGCTACCATGGTTCCTGCGATTCGTCCTCTCGCTAAGTCAATGGCCATAATAAAAGCTAGCGCTGATAAGACGGCCAGCACCGACAAAAAGTGGGCGGACTTCCTCCTTAACATGCATGCCGTCTTCGAGAAGCACTTGAAGGAGCGGGAGAAGGCGAAACAACAAGTGCGCGAGGCGCATTATGATACAACAGGAGGTGGGGGAGAAATCACAGAAAAGAAAGAGATTGAAGCATCGCCAGATCCCGACGAAGCCTCCTCCAGCAAACTTCCTCCCGCACCCAGTCTGCATCTGATGGCTGACGTCGATCTATCGGCTGTTAGCGACGAGGGGAACGAGGTTGTCCTTGCCCCCGTCGCTGAGATCACCAGCCACGGCGAGGGCGCGTCCAGCCGAGCCGTGTTGAAGAACGGGGAAGAAGATTACTCCGGCGGTCAGACCGAGAGGAGAGCAGCGGTCGGACCGGCGAATTAGGGTTCGCAGTCCCAACTGCTTGCGCGTGCAGATGGCGGCAGCCGCTCGGCCTTCTCGCCGTTGCCCGGGCCGTCTCCTCCCGCACCGCCGCCGTCGCCCGGAGGGTCTCCACCCGCGCCGTCGCCTGGGTTACAGCCGCCCGAGCCACCGCCGCCGCGCGCGGCCTGCTCGCCGTCGCCGAACCGGACGACCATCGCTCCAGATCCGCCGCTGCTCGTCGCGCATTCGCCGAGCGGTCGCTGTAGTCGGCCGCTCCGCTGCCACCGTCGCGGCCGCCTTCGCCGCTGGCTCCATGCGCGCGCGCCGCGCCGGCTTCCTCGGCCGTGTCGCAGCCGCCGATCCGTCTCGCTGCGTCGACGCCGCTGCCGGCCGCATCCGCGAGCCGCCGTTACGCCGCCGCCGCTCGCCGTTGCTTCCGCTCCGCTCGAGCCATCGCTGCAGCCGCTCGCCGCCGCCGTGTGTTTGCCGCTCCGCCGGTCGCTCCATCGGTGGCTGCGCAGCCGCGAGCCGCCGCTCGGCTGAGGCTACTCCGCCGACCGCCGCCTCTCGAAGCCGCCCTCAGCCAGACGCTCGACCGCCGCCGCTCCAGATCCTCCTCCGCCCGGGCCACCTCCGCCGTGTCGTCGCCGCTCCGCAAGGCCGTCGCTCCTCTGGTCGCCCGCTCCGCCCGCTGCTCGCCGGATGCTCGATCGGCGCCGCCGCGCCGCGCCGCCGCGCCTGCTTACGCTAGCGCCGCTCGCCACGGACGCACCGACCGGCCCTAGCACGTTCGGGAGTTGCGGTCGGTTTTAAAACCGACCGACGGCTGAAGACCAAAAAACAAACAAACAAAAAAAACTTTTCAAAAAATATCAAAAAAAAGAGAAAAAGAAAAAATTAGAAAATTTTTTGCAGGCATTATATAACCGAAGGCGCTACACTTCGTCTAGCCCTGTTCCGCTTGGATCGGGCCAGCTGTCTCCATCCGCAGCAGGACTTCGCCACCGTTCGTCTTCTCCATCGGCGTCGGAGGTCTTCCGTTGATGCCATGACCGCCGCCTAGCAGCTCGAGGACGAGCTGCATGTCCGAGAGGGGTGTAGTGTCAGGGGTGTGGGCTTTGGGCCCAAGGCCTAGTCGGGTTATTATTAGGAATTAGAGATTGGTTTCTATTGGAGTTAGAGATTAGTTTCCTTATGTTAGAGATAGAGTTAGAGATATGATATGAGTTTCCATATTATTAGAGATAGGATTGGAATTAGATTCGATCTGTTAGGGGGGAGCCATCTATATAAGGAGGCTACTGCATGCTATTGTAAGGAATCAGAGTAATATCAAGCCTCTCCTCGTCTAAATCTCTAGTCTCTCTCCCTCTCATTCTACGCCGATGCCATCCGGTCATCTTCTTGGTGGTGTTTACCCCGGTTCATGACAGCTTGGTCGAAGGAACCATCCTATTCCATCCCACCCTATCCCTCAAACCAAACACACCCTTATGGAACCATCTTATCCTATTCCTGTTAAAAATATAGGCAATATTTTAATTCCAAGTTTTATTAGGAGACAGAAATAATAAACTAATGATGCAAAACTCACAACTAACAGCAAGCTATTCACCAACTAATGATGCAAAACTCACAACTAACGGCGTGTGTGTGACTAGACAGAGCGATCCTCATACCATCTCTTTCCATATTCAAGGAGTGGGGAGGACTCCACCTTATAAATTGGTCTTCCTCCCCCTACCTTAGCAATATGGTACTAACCATGCATGCTTTGGGATTCGCAAAAATGGGCCTCGCTCATTGGGCCATTTTCTAACAATTTCATCCCATCCCATTCCACTTTCATCACTCCAACCAAACACATCCTTAGCCAAGACCCAATCGGCCGAGCCAATCCCTGTCTAGCTGAGTAAACCCAACCCCAACTCCACTAAGTCAAGTCCACGATTGTGCTAAGACTCGTTTAGCCGAGTACATTGGATTCTGCCTCGAGATGCTATGGAGGTGAAGTCCACCTCAGACTTGGTGTTTTGGTCAAAGTGCTCCTCTCCAGCCGAAGTGCGATCATGCATGGAATTTCATTTTGCCAATGCAAAGCCATCGCGATTGTCCACTCCAACTGACCAAGCATGGGAGATCATCTACGTTCATCCATTTCGGTCAAACATATGGAGGTGGATTAGCCGAGCTAATCCTCTCTAGCCGAAGCGCAGTCAAGGCTCCATCCGCACCACTACTCCACATTCCCACGAGTTGCTCGGTTGAGCTACCTCCATAGACTCTATAAATACCCCCTATACTCTCCATTCACATCATCCATCAATCACTCAATTCCATTCCATCCCACAACACTTTTCACTACTTGCACAGACACCATTGCGTAGTGTAGGTGACATCGGAGTTGTAGTACGTAGGAAGTGAGCTAGGAGAAGAGTGAACTTTGTGAAGCCAAGGTTCTAGAGAAGTAATCTTCGGTAGTACTGTATGTGTCTAACTCCTTGTATCTATCTTACCATTGCATGAGTACTATGTGTTGAAACATAAAGTGATCATTTTGGACAAAGTGCTATTATCATTATTGATTTATGGCAAATGTCTTGTCTCTTGATATTCTCTATTACACTACCATTAATTACAAATGTTTGGGTAGAATAGCAATTTCTATAATTTGACGTGGTGTCTAGGTCTTGAATTGCCTTGAGGTGCTGGCTATTATGGGTTGATGCAAGCCCTACGTACTATGATCGGATGACAGGCAAAGCCCTCATAATAGTTTGGTAGGAGTAAAACCTTGGAATTGCTGATAATCACTTCACGATAGTCTGCCTAAGTGTTATATAATTGCCAAGATCACTAAATAGGAACCACGGTACTCGCTTCTATCGAATTCCTATTTGCTACTAGACTCTAGTCAGCTACCTACCTTTTGTTGTGATGTGTGTGGTTGGATAGGTGTATGTGTGGAATGACCCTTTTCATTTACCGATTAAGCTTTCACTCTCATTCTGGAAAGCTAATTGATATCTAGATACTTTGTTAATTTGATATCTCTAACTCATTACCGCTTCCTTGTAGATAAATACAATATCTTGAAATACTCCAAGGTGAAATGCTACAACGGTAATCTGTGCGCTTGCGGCTAATCTTATTTGTAACACATAGTGACTGTCAACAGGCACCCAGCTTAAACACGGTGTCTCCAAAGCAATTTCCGGAACTGTCCATGATTCTAGTCATGCACAGAATAGTATATTGCACAAACTCATGGATTTTATTGTGAACTATAGAAGCTCTTGCAATACCAAAACGGGGTGGTTTACAAAAGTGCCTTTGGTCGATAATTTACATCCAAAAGAAACTTAAATCTAAAGGCAATGGCTGAGTGTGGAATAGACGTAAAAAAGTGTAATCATCCCCTTCAAAATAAATATAGAATTCCTCTTCAAAGGAAGCGTCCTCCTCCTTGTATCCTGTCTATGGATAATTAAAGCAAGGGTAAATATAGAGCACTCAGCAAATCATGGATGCAAAGGTTTATAATAGCATGCAAGGAATTCAATTGGAAGGGCTCTAGGTTGGATTATTTACATGTAAGTTATTTGTTGTGCAGAAAGGTATATTTTGTATTTAGCAAACAGTTTTTAAAAGGTTGAGTTAATGAGATTGAGAATAAAAAAGGACATTCAATTTAACTATCATAAATTCTAATTTGCAGGCAAATTAGCGTTCGTGTGGACGCTCGCACTATCTCTTGTTTCATGTGCCACGTGGGGACATATAATACTCCAGTAAGGCTTCTATCCATCCATCAACCCGCTCATCATTTTCTTTTTCTTTTTTGAGACACAGCTATCGCCTTCGTAACCTCTCTGTTTACTCTCTCCAGTTGAAAGCCCCAAAATTGAGAGTGACTTAATCTCAGTTGAAAGTTGAAGCTTGGTACCAACGGCTCGCTCACAAGTTTTGCAGTGGTGGGAGACAATGGTGCATGAAGAAGGGGAAAACTAGACACGTGGAGCACTGGGAAGAGTCCATTTTGGAGTGCTTGGATGGGCAGCCATGAATTAGTGGCTTCCCTCAACTATTGTTATAGCATCTTTTTTTCTCAAAGTAAATAGAGTAATAGATACCATCTTAAGTTTAGATAAATGATACGGACTGAAGTAGTCATAGAGATAGAGATGTCAAATGATAGAATATGATGCCGATCGGCTTGGGTGCCAGTTTGGCTAATCAAGCATCAAAAGTTTTCAAAGAAGAAACCAACAGTACAATATCTATTAGTGGGGAAAATTTTGAGAAGAATGCATTGTTCTTTGAATGTGACATGACATGATTGTTCATTTGCTATTTTTCTTGGCTTATTTGAATTTCCTGTATTTTCTCAAAAAGAAAAACTAATTTAAAACATTGGATGTTATCAGACAGAATTTCCCAGCCCATCTCCCTTTCTCTCTCCTTGGCCCGATTCGATTCACCCGTGAAACGGCCCAATCCGCTAGCCCAGTCTTTCACCAGCACGCTTCATCGCTACCGTCACTGACCGGTGAGGCCCACTGTCAGAGTAATCATCCTTGCCATATATGAGGTGGACACTGTGCATCCCCTGTGGCTGCCATGGACTCTGCTTCACCGTCGCCTCTCCGCTCTATAAAAAAGACTACTATGCTTCGTGATTTGCTCCCCGAGCCACCCCGTATCTCAAAAACCCTAAGCCATCGTCAAATTCCGTGTCGATTCATTGGATCAAGTTTGGTCTTCACCGCCACCCCATCAACTCCAGTGAAGAATTCCACCATCGTTGATGAGTTCCATATGTTGCCGACCCGACCACTGAGATCGCCTCGCTGAGCTTTTTCCACCAACACCTTGAAGGGCCGTCAAATCTACCTTGTCACCGAAACATGAGCCCTCACCCACTCACTATTGACCTCAATGACCTGGCCATCATGTTTGCTATCACTAGCTCTCCCAGATCCATTGCTTCGCATTGGTCCATTCATCATCGTATTCGAGCCAACCCAGTCGCTCACCTGCACGCTTCGCCACTATCGCAACTGACCAGTGGGACCCACCTGCCAGAGTCATTGTTCCCACCGTATCCAAGTCTGACACTATGCATCCAGCATGGCCACTTGGACTCTGCTTCACTGCCACCTCTTCGTACTATAAAAAGGACTACCGGGCTTCATGATCTGTACATTGAGCCACCCTACATCTCAAAAACCCTAAGCCATCGCTGGATTTCGCACCGATTCACTGGATCGAGTTTATTCTTCACCGCTACCACCATCAACTCTGATGAAGAACTCCGCCATCACCGGTGAGTTACAGACATCGTTGACCCCACCACCGAGATTGCCTCACTGACTTGTTTCTGCTGACACCTCATCAAACCTTGGAGGACCATTGGATCTACCTTGCCACCGAGACATGAGCCCTTACTGCCGCTTTTTCCTTCATCACCGGTTGCATCCACTCGCTATTGACCTCAATGATGTGGCCATAATGTTTTCCATCGCTAGCTCTCCTAGATCTGTTGCTTTGCATTGGTCTCCTAGAGCTGCGCTGCAACTCGCCGTTGACCCTAAGGTTCTGAGCACCGCCACCATTGCCATGCTCCACATAAGCATCCACGCAGGCACTGTGTTAGCTCCCCCTTAGCTGCGATGCTTCCTTGTTTGCCCTGTCATTGGCCGCGTTAGCACCCAAAACCCTAACCCTAGATTGATTCACTGTAGACCTAGTCTACCATGTGCTGAGCCAGTGATGTATGGACCCTACATGTGAGGTTCATGTTTTGTAGACCTAGCTCACCATGAACCCAAACCTCAGTGCATGGACTCGGTCTATAGACTGGAGGTCCCACCTGTTAGCCTCTTTGATTTTCCAAAAATATAGGAAAAGAAAGATTCCCAAAATATTCTGCAGGCCCTGCCTGTCAATCTATGTATTCTCTCTCTTGTTACTTGTCAAGACCCAAATATGTAAATCCAGACTCTTTATGTATTCTGCACCAGGCCAGGATCACGCTAGTGCTCATAGTGGAAACACAGATGAAATATCGACTATGATCTCGATTAACTACGAAAGATGCAAATATTATTAATTATCAGAGTAGTAACCTTTTGGACAAGTTATAAATAATAACCTGAAGGTTTAGCAAAACTAACTAGTAGCAGAAAATAAAGATAAGCGTAGTAGCCACTTGATATACCACAAGCAATCAACTGGGAAGCAAAGTCATAATCCGAGAAGTCATCAAAGAATGCTCTTTCTAGTACCTCTGGTTGATGTGGTTCTTCTTCAGCATCTAAACTGCAATAGATATAGCTGTGAGTACATAGAGTACTCAGCAAGTCATTTGTAATAAGATGCAATTATAATTATGCAAGGCTTATCAAGTGATGGCTGAATGACTATTTTGTAGAAAGTAATAATTCAAAGTAAATACAATAAATAGATTGAAATTGCACATTGAAAACAACTAACAAGTAAATAAGTCAGAAATTAAATAAACCACAAGTGAATTGCCCATTACTTCCTAGAATGACCAAACCCAAGTTTTATCAAATTCTACCCCTCATGTAAAATCACTGAGTATTATCCATAACTGGGGACACAACTATTTGAATAGTTGTACACTCTGCAAAAGTTGCACAACTTTACCTACAAGACATGAGCATTTTATATTGCCAAGTGTTGGATCGGACACGGCAACAGAGGGGCGGGGGGGGGGGGGGTGAATGGTGCCTTTTTAAAATTGCCCCCAAAGTATTCACGAAAAACTCAATTCTCCGGTAGCTATAAAAAGCTACGAAGAAAGTGAATTTCTTGCTCTCTTGAAATCACACAAAAGAACACAATCCAATCAAATCAGGGCAGAGAAGCCAATTGAAAAAGAGAACAAATGCTTCACTGAAACTGACAACGAATAGACAAGTGTTCACCAAAACTTAGCATTTGCCTCTACTCGGACAGTTCTTGGCAATTTTTTTTAAAAAAAGGCCTCAAGAGATTGTACATATTAGGGAGCTAAAGCAATATGAAAAATAGTGACAAGAAAGGAAACAAGGTGCAGCCAATCTGAAAACAGCAAACAAACACACAGCAGGCAGCTGGCAAGAAGTAAACATGGTCTGCTGTACCAAACAGCCAAGAAGGAAGCTTTGAAACCCAAAAAGAGGGGCTGTTCGGCAGCAAATGCTAGCTGAAACTGCAGACAATATGTGCTGTCAAAAGCACAAAAGAAAATCAAAAAGCTGAAAAGAAAAGAAGAGGAGAATCAGACCACTGGACAAGGCATACTAAAGCAAGGAGTACAAGCTGCAAATGGCTGAAATTGCTGGCTGAAACAAGCAGTGAATCCTTGCTAAAAAAAACGAACAGCAAAAAGGAGATAAAAAGAAACTTCACAGCCGAAAGGAAGTGCCAATTCTTGGCAGAGAACGGACACACAAAATGAGCAGATTAAAACTAACCAAGAATGAAAATGGATTAACAAACCACTAAAGATGAGATGCTACTAAACCAAAATGCAGGACAACCGATTGAGATGACAGACTACAGCTGAAATCAAATGCAAAGAACACATACTGAAAGATGTTTAGCCGAGCTGCAAGAGACTAACTAAAAAGAAAAGAGACCTGCAGAGACTAGAGCCACACCTCAACTAGGAAGTAAATATTGCAGAGAACAAAGAAGAGAAAAACCGAGGCAATCAACAACCGAAAGAACGACTCAAAGAGAAGATAGATAGCCAGACCAACTCAAACAAAGTCTCTCATATTGAAATTGATACAGAGACATACGCAATTACAAAGAGTTGTTCTCAGCTCATCTCTCTCTCAATCTCACATTAACTATGTCCCCATACATGCTTGAAAATTAAGAACTCATAGCACACATGTATAGGAGACAAACTCACACCTACTCTCTCAAGCCATCTTTCCAAAATCATACACTCATTTCATTGAAAGCTACTACAGAACACCCTCTCTATTTATAGCCTCCACTAATGGGTTTACAACCCACTTTACCCATTAGCTCTCAACAACTCATGGCGCTTTATCCACAATCCACTTCCTTTAGTGCAGCTTTGTGTATTCATCAAAATGCCCCTCGTGTACCTTCCAGGAAGCTTCCTCATTCCTTGCCGCCCAAGCCTCGCAGCTACCTCGAGCCCTCGCCGTCTTCGGCACACCTCGACCGCTTTGACCTCGGCACCACCTGCGCCTAGTCTGGTCATCCCGTGCCTCGCCACGACTCCGCCTCGACGTCCTGCAGCCATCACAGATAAGAAACAAATCACATAGCACCGCTCGAAATATTGTAACCATACATTAGCATCAGAAGAAATACTCAAAGCCCAAACCGATCGAAACGAAAAATAAACGACTTAAGCACGTTCGACCTAGTTCGACAAGGTCCAACCGAAACCGACTGCACCACGCAACGTCTTGGCTCGAACCACTCAAATGAAACTCAAACTTTCCCGATCACGCGTCAATTTCTCATCACACACATGGGGTCACAACCATATGGTCTCTCACCAAGTGATTAGCACACTTCCTTGGGTGTGTGTTGGAGAAATCATGATAAGGTCTTTACAATGCTCAATCTCAAATTGATCTTGTCTACTAAGATTTCACTGCCGAGTAGGCTAATAGCCTAATTGGTAAAAGCCCCCTCTTGCGCCAACAAAATATCTCAATGGTGAAATCAAAGTTGAAACATCATAAATTAATTAGTCAGGTCTATCCCATACTAGACTTGTGATTGTATGATAAGGCTCAGATTAATAGTGTACAAAGTTAAGTCATTAAATATTACCCAGTCGAATAATCCACATCCCAATGTGCTATTAGCACCCACTTTACTACATGATCATTCGTCCAAGTGAAAAGCATTTTGGTTTAACCAAGACCAATGACACCACCCATGTCATGGTATGTAAATTTTATAACTATGGCTATAACCATGATTCAATATCTCATTAAGTTAAATTTAATTAACTGATTAACATATGATGATGAACCCAATGTAACAATAAGCATAGCTAGGCATACAAAATGATAACCCCAAGTGGATACTAGTATTGTATCACTAGATAATTACATATCCTATGGTGATAATACAATCATGGTATTCAAATTATCAAGGAGAGATTAATCAAATTGGTTGATAACTACCAAGTACAAAGGTTGTACTACATTAGCAATGCAAGATAATTTAAAAGAAAATAATAATAAATAGACTTAAAACTATAGGTTCAACATGATTAAAGGCCACAACTTGCCTTGGCTTTACTCAGTTACAACTTCTTGAACTTCAATTCCTGCTTCTGCTCCTTCGAAGACGTTATCTAACGGGAGAGAAAGCGAGCAAAACATAAAAAATTCAAATAAAATAAAAATAACAAAACTAGAACTAAAAGATATACCTCAATTTTAGATGAATTTAGGAAGAAGAATCAGGTCAATCGAAGTTCAGATAGAGGATAACGAGCTCTCAAAAGGTTTAAATCTAAGAAAAAACACTATTTTTGTTGGACCGAAATGGCAACAGAGGGGGGGGGGGTGAATGTCGCTTTCAAAAAATTTGGCTCACAACAAATTCTCAAAGACTTCTCCTCTTTGGTAGCTATAGAAGCTAAGAAGAGGGAATCGTATGCTTCTCTGGAAGATTATGAAGAACAGACAAGAGATCATAACAAAAGAACAGAGCACTGAAAAGTATCAAAAACCACACCAGCCAAGGGAACCAGCTGCCAAGGCATGCAGGGCCGGTCAGACCGCCTTATATGGGCCGGTCAGACCGCCTTATATGGGCCGGTCAGACTGCTCCTGGCCACCGGTCTGACCACCCATATAGGGCCGGTATGATCGCCCATGGTGAGCCGGTCTGACCGCCGGCATTTGAGAGACCATGTGGAGGTCATCCCATGTGTGTGATGAGTAATTGACACCGGTTTAGAAAAGTCGAGTTTGATTTGGATGGTTCGGACCTTGACGATGCGTGGTGCAATCGGGCTCGGTCGGACTTGATCAAACCTGGTCAAAGTGGTTAGGATGCATATTATGTTGACTTGTCAGGTTTGGGCTCTTTTGTGCGTAAGTATGATTTGTTGTTGCTAATTATGCTTTCATGTATCGAGCGGTGCTATTTGATGTGTTTCTTGTCTGTGATGGCTGCAGGACGTCGAGGCGGAGTCGTGGCGAGGCACGGGGTGACCGGACTAGACACGGGCGGTGTCGAGGTCAGAACGGTCGGATGTGTTGAAGACGGCGAAGACTCGAGGTAGCTGCGAGGCTTGAACGACAAGAAAGGAGGAAGCTTCCCGGAAGGTGCAGGAGGGGCGTTTTGGAGAATACGCAAAGCTGCACTAAAGGAAGTGGGTTATGGATAAAGCACTAGAGTTGTTGAGGCTTAGTGGGTAAAGAGAGAGGCAAATCCATTAGTGAGAGACTATAAATAGGGGAGTGTCTCCTGCATGTAGTCTATGTCTTTTGGAGGTTGTTTTGCTTTCTCTTTAGTAGGTGAGAGCTGTTGGAGAGCACAGAGAGTTGTCTCCTTCGTTGTTTTCCTGTGTGTGGTCTCCTCTCCAAGTATGTAGTGTTCATGTGTTCTTGAGATGGAGAGGGAGAGGATGAGTTGATCCTTCATGTAATCATTCCTCTGAATGTACATGCGTATGGGGACGACTCTATGATCCTCGATATCAATATGAGATGGCTTTGGTTGAATTTGATCAAGTTTCTTGCTCTCTGTTGGTTTTTATCCTTCGATGCCCCTTTTGAGTGATTCTTGAGTTTTTGCGTTTTGAGTTGATTCTTGCTGAGGAGTGGCAAAATGGGTTGCTCTATGATGGAATTGCATTTCTAGACCCTTTGGTCATCTAGTTCCAAGAGCAAATCGATTGAATCGCAACAATCATGTTTTTACCTTTTCTGTGCCCTGTTCATTCTCAGTCTGTTGATTTAGGGTTTGAGGTGATTCTTGATTTCTCTTGAGAGAATGTGCCCAAATTTGAGTTTCAGAGTCTCAAGACTATTTCCTAGCTAATCTCTGGGTTTCATGGACAAAGGCTCAGAGATGAGATGGGAATTTGTGTTTTTGTGCAGCACTCTGTATCTTTTCTAGTTCTTGGGTAAAATTTGAAATTTTTGGTCTCCAAATGATTTATCTTGTTATGTGGAGCCTCTCTACTGTTTAGAATAGGGTACTACACTTTTGGGCAGAAGACCTCAGCAGCATTTCTTCAATATGCTCTAAATCTGAAGTTTCTGTATCTTCTTCGCAAAAAATTCAGTCTGCTGTTCAGGATTTTCGGGGGGTCCGGTCAGACCGGGTTGCCTATGGCGGTCAGACCGGTGCCTAAAGGGCGGTCTGACCGGCCCTGGGCGGTATGACCGGCTTGTTTCATGCGGTTGAACCGGTCTTGGCTGAGGTGTCTTCTGTTGGTGTTATTTGTTTGACTTGTTACCTTCAGTTGGTTCTTGCCTAGCCTTTCTCTCTGTTAGGGTAGGATTTCAGTGATCATTTGAACTCATTTTCTTAGCTCTCGCAGCTATTGGAGAGGAGTTTCTGTCGAGGTTACTTTTGGAAGACAAGTTTTAATAGTCGACATTCACCCCCTCTCTGTCGTCATTTCGGTCCAACAGCATTATCCCGGTCTGACCACCCATCGATTTTTCAGAGCTGGCTGAAAACTGACAGCAAGTTGCAAATTTCCCAAACTTCAAACACAGAAGCAAATTGAGGTTTTTCCCTTGATCTTTTTGGCCCAGAACAGCAAGAAAATAACTTCAATAGCCAGTGGAGCCTAGAGAAATAAGAAAACCCACCAAGAGAACAAAATTTCAGATTTGTGCCCAAAGCCTGAAAACTACAGAGAACCACATCAAAACTTCAAATTGCCACCTCAACTTTGATCCTATGGCCAAGAAACTTTGCAGATAGATTAGCAATAGCCTCAGGACTAGAGAGTCCAAATCTTAGAGCATCTCAAGAAGAAATACACAAACCAACTCAAACCCTAGAAATGAACAAAGAAGGAACAGAGGAGGCCAAGAAGCAAAATCTGAAATTAAACGTGGTTTGCTCTTAAGATTGACTAGCTAAATGGCTTTTGAGCTCTCCTAGATCACAACAACCCATTTTGCCACCCCTCAGCAAGAATTAACACAAGAACTGAAAATCAAGAAATCAAGCAGAGGAGGCATCGAAGGCAAAAACCAACAGAGAGCTAGGAACTCAATCAAACTCAAACAAAACCATCTCAGATTGATATTGAGGATGAGAGATACATGATTACAAGGAGTATCAACTCATATCATCCCTACAATCCCATACATGCTTGGAGAAATCAAGAACTCCTCTCACTGTTCTTCAAGAACACACACACGAAGGCAAGCAACAGAAGGGAGACACACTCTGCCCTTCTCGCCCACTCTCACCAACTAAAGCCTCAAAGCAAAACAACCTCTCCAAAGGCCATTTTGACTAAAGCAAACCCTAACAACCCATTCAATCCCTTGGAATGCATGCAGCCATAAGGAGACATCCCCTCCTTATATAGGCTCCAGCTAACGGGTCTCCAACCCGTTATGCCCGCTAAACCCGAACAGAACCGCTTCCACCTGTGCAGCTTTGCGCTTTTACCAAAACGCCCCTCCTGCACCTTCCGGGAAGCTTTCGCGTTTCCTTGTCGTCCAAGCCTCGCAACCACCTCGAGCTCTTGCCGTCTTCAGCACATCACGACCGTTCTGACCTCAGCGCCACCTGCGCCTAGTCCGGTCACCCCGTGCATCGCCACGACTCCGCCTCGACGTCCTGCAGCCATCACAGATAGGAAACACATCACATAGCACCGCTCGACACATGTAAGCATAAACAGCATCAATAAACCATACTCAGGCACGAAATTGCCCAAACGACCAATCGGGAGAAATAATATGCAATAAGTCCGTCTAACCAACCCGACTGAGCCAAATGCCGTCATGGCACGAAACGAACCAATCAAACTCAATCTTTCCAAAAAACCTTATCAATTACTCATCACCAACATGGGGTCATAACCACATGGCCTCTCAATCTCCCCCTTGATGAGTATATTGACAAACATAGAAAAAGCACAAAGATGAGTTTGAAAAAAAAGTCAAACATGGTCCAAAGGAAGAAAATGATGCTAATGACCATGTTGACACAGGGAGCAAAAAGAAAGAGCAAGTGTTCCTCAAAGATCCCAAAATGGTTTTTTCTCCCACTATTCTCCCCCTTTTGGCAATAAATACATCAAGGATGCAAAAGAGAGAATAAGATCACAAAAATGGATGAAATGACTGAAGTTGGTTTATTCTAACCATTTAGAGCCATGAAGATTATCCAAAATGACCGTGGATTATTACATCAAGCCATAATCAATAAGATCATAACAAAACATGTATAAGCAAGCTAAGCCAAATAAGTCACAATCTGAAAATTTAGTAGAATTCCTTAGCATGTCAAGTCAATCATGATTCTAGTCTAGCTAGAGGTATCTATAATGATGTAGGCCATGTCAATAAGCGAAGTGGAACCAAGAAGCTAGTATTGAATTATTTTAGAGTGCTATTAGTTCAAGAGAGAAACAATTGTTCAAGTACTTGATCTTTTTGTCTAATTAAGCAAATGAAGCACATTTGTCATAAATTTTCCTTTTAGAGCTCATGATTGTCTCCAACCAACATTTTTAGCTATGTGCTAGATCTCAAGCCTTATGCGACTACTTCAAGCGAGAAGCTTAAGAAGATAGTCTTGGTCATCCAAGACTCCCCCTGAGTTCATGCCTAGTGCAATGGCAAGCAGTCTCATGAGAAAGAATTGGTGAGATTAGTTTTTTTTGCACAAAAGAGATCTTTTTGCTTACTTAAAAATTGTACCAACTCATGTTTCATCAAGGAACTAATATAGCTCAATCTAAAGCTCAATATAGATTCAAGACTCAACTCAGCTCAATTGACATGGCATGAATCATAAAAAGAGAACTAAAGAAAGACTAGTGTCAAAAGCTATCATGACATGAATTAGTTCAAGTTGAGCATTTTAATCAACCTATCATGGCAAAGATTTGACTACACATATAAGGTCATGATATATCTAGCAAGTAAGCACAAATCATAGCAAGATGTAATAAATTGTAACCATGTCATAAGAGGATAATAATCAAGGCTCCATGTAGTTATATTACAATGCAGAATGCTGAAATGCAAGGAAATCCAGCTCTCCCTCAACATGTGATGCAAATTTTTAGTTCAAGTAGAGTTATATCAACATTAAGATCTAGAAGCTCCCAAATGAACTCCCCCTGAACCAAAGCGATAAATCGAGAAGCTGGCAAAGAAATCAGAAAAGACAGTCCTTAAAGCATAGACAAGATATAAAGGAAACTCTGGCTCAGACTGAGTCTCATCTACCCCATATGACTCTAGGACTATTAGCTGATCATCTAACAAACTAAGGAGCAAACATGTACCATGTCTACCCGAGAGTGGCCCAACCCTCGCTAGAACCTATAAGAAGTGAGTGAGCTCAACCTAGTAAGAAGAGAACCAGCTAATAAGCAGCATTCGAGAATCATAAGATAAGAGTGAGAAGTCTAAACAACTAGACAAGAGAAGCACTCTAATCTATGCTAGGAGGACTAACCCATATGCACCTATATGCAATGCAACAGAAAGGAGTAAGAGCATAATAAACATGATAAAGCAGTAAAGCACAAAGACTCCTCCTCACAACAGTCCATAAGGATAAACCACCCCAAGCTCTCCCCGCAAGGCTGAAAACCTAGAGCTATGCAAAGGCTTGGTAAAGATATCAGCCAACTGGTGGTCACTCTCCACAAACTGGAGCACTATGTCACCCTTCTCCACATGGTCTCGAAGGAAGTGATATCTGATATCAATGTGCTTGGTCCGAGAATGCTGCTGGGTTCTTAGCAATGTTAATTGCGAAGTGTTATCACAAAAGAGTGGAACATCATCGATAACTAACCCAAAGTCCTGCAGGATTGAGACCATCCAAAGTACCTGATGCAGCAACGTACTCGCCTCTGTGGTGGACTGAGCAACACCGGACTGCTTCCTTGAAGACCAGGAAACAAGAGAAGTGCCAATGAATTGGCAGGTACCAGAGGTGTTCTTCCTATCTATCCTACAGCCAGCAAAGTCTGTGTCCGAGTAGGCTCTAAAGGAAAGACAGAAAGAAGAAGAGTACCAGATACCATAGTCAATGGTAGCTCTAAGGTACTGAAGGATGCGTTTCACCGCCTAACAGTGAGATACGCGAGGAGAAGCCTAAAATCGAGCACAAAGACACACAACAAAGTGTATGTCCGGTCTCGAGGCAGTGAGGTACAAGAGGGAGCCAATCATGCTGCGATACTCCTTCTGATCAACTGGCTCGCCGTCCTCATCTGGGTCAAGAGACGCTGTGGACGCCATGGGAGTTGACACAGGCTTACCATCACTCATGTCAAAGCGTCTCAGGAGGTCACGAGTGTACTTACCTTGATGCAAGAAGGTACTCTCCCGAGTCTGCTTGATTTAGAAGCCAAGGAAGAAGGTCAACTCGCCCATCATACTCATCTCAAACTCGGTGCTCATGACATCCGAGAACTGTGAAACAAGAGTATGAGAAGAGCCACCAAAGATGATGTCATCCACATAAATCTGGATGAGCAGAAGGTCAGCGCCATGCCGGCGAATGAACAAGGTCTTATCCACCTTACCCATCTCAAAACCATGACTCAACAAATAGGACTTAAGCCTCATATATCAAACTCTAGGGGCCTGCTTAAGTCCATACAAGACTTTGGAAAGCTTGTAGACATGGTTTGGGTATTTGAGGTTCTCGAAACCTGGAGGCTGTCTCACATAGACCTCTTCCTCAATAAAGCCAGTGAGGAAGGCACTCTTGACATCCATCTGGTAAAACTTGAAACCCTTAGAAGCTGCGAAAGCAAGCAGGATTCAAATGGCCTCAAGTCTAGTTACAGGGGCAAAGGTCTCCTCGAAGTCTAGACCCTCAACCTGAGAAAAGCCCTGAGCTACCAGTCTAGCCTTGTTCCGAATGACAACCCCATCCTCACTCTACTTGTTCTTGAACACCCACTTCTCTGATTGATATTGAGGATGAGAGATACATGATTACAAGGAGTATCAACTCATGTCATCCCTACAATCCCATACATGCTTGGAGAAATCAAGAACTCCTCTCACTGTTCTTCAAGAACACACACACGAAGGCAAGCAACAGAAGGGAGACACACTCTGCCCTTCTCACCCACTCTCACCAACTAAAGACTCAAAGCAAAACAACCTCTCCAAAGGCCATTTTGACTAAATCAAACCCTAACAACCCATTAAATCCCTTGGAATGCATGCAGCCATAAGGAGACATCCCCTCCTTATATAGGCTCCAGCTAACGGGTCTCCAACCCGTTATGCCGCTAAACCGAATGTAACCGCTTCCACTGCAGCTTTGCGCTTTACCAAACGCCTCCCGCACCTTCCGGAAGCTTTGCTTCCTTGTCGCCCAAGCCTCGCAACCACCTCGAGCTCGCCGTCTTCAACACATCACGACCATTCTGACCTCAGAGCACCTGCGCCTAGTCCGGTCACCCCGTGCATCGCCACGACTCCGCCTCGACGTCCTGCAGCCATCACAGACAGGAAACACATCACATAGCACCGCTCGACACATGTAAGCATAAACAGCATCAATAAACCATACTCAGGCACGAAATTGCCCAAACGACCAATCGGGAGAAATAATGTGCAATAAGTCCGTCTAACCAACCCGACTGAGCCAAATGCCGTTATGGCACGAAACGAACCAATCAAACTCAATCTTTCCAAAAACCTTGTCAATTACTCATCACCCACATGGTCTCTCAATTTTGGCTTTTACTAGATTTCTAGATTTATTTTTCTAAAGATAATTTGATTTATGACATCAACAAGGGTTTTTGGAGGGTTGTTGGATTTTGGGCCTAATTATTTTTTCTAAAGGACATTGGTTTCGATCGCTGACAGGTGGGGTTATGTCTGTGGACCGAGTTCGTGGGTCAGATCGATGTACCATGGACTCGGTCTATGGAATAGTTCATCGAGTGACTAGGGCTGACATGGCAATGTGATGTGGCACTGATTGGGATGAGATGCGAGCAAAAGTGAAGAGGTGATAGTAACGTGGCCGACACATGGTCGATGGATATGTAGAGCATTGTGGTGGCTAAGGTGGTAGCTGGGGCTGGCGTGGCACTTGCACGGCTTCCATGTGGTGTACATGTGGCACTTGAGTGTTGAGTTGGCGATGGATTCTAGCGAGAGTGGCGGCGCTCGAGCCCGATGATCATCAGCGGTGAGAGGCCTCGGCAAAATGCGTGGAAGAGTGTAAAGTGGAGAGGATGACACATCAAATCCATCCGTGGGGATGGTAAGGTCACTAGTGAGTAGACACGACCAGTGGCGAGCAAAGAGCAGCGGTGGCTTTGGCTCCACTATGAAAATGACGCTCCAGCAAACTTCGAGCCTCAATTGAAGCATGGAAGAGAAAAAGGGGTGCACGTCTAACCTTGCAATGAAGATGGCAAGGTCGGAGCGACTTTGATGCGATGGTGATTTCTCATCAGAGGCGGCGGCGGCGAAACCAAATGAGGTGCAACCATGGCAAATTGTGATGGCTAGCGAGGTGAAAAGACTAGCGACTTGGGGTGATGGCGCTACGACCTTAGGTGTGCCCTTTTATACTCGGAGGAAGCGGCTCAGAAGAGGCCATGGTGAGGAGGGCGACAAGTCCAGCTCGAGCACGGCGTGGAGAAGAGTCCATCTCAGAGATGAAGGCTTGGCTGACAGGCAGGCCTGGGTTGTCAGCAACTATGCACAAGGGAAGGGACGTGGAGACGATGAGGTGTTGATGCATGGCTGGCGGGTGACCAGCCTAGTTAGGCTATGCAGAGCAGGTTGCGCGGGATATGCCAAAAGGAAGAAGTATGGGCCAAACGAAAAGGAATTCGGGCTGAAGCAAAAATTTAAATTTTTCCTAGGTTTCTAATTTTTTGAAGAGGAAATAAATTCAATTGAGCTCAAACAAATATCAAACAGACTCTAAAAAATCCAAGAAATACAAAAAAATTCCTTGCAACACAAGGAGCTCAAGTAAAATAGGTTTTGAATTAATTGAAGTTTATTTTATTCACATTAATTTTTTTAATTTCTAAAAATTTAAATTAAGCTTTAATTAATTCAAGAAAAATATATATGGTTAATTTTATTTTAAAATTTTTAAAAAGACTCTAGGAACCAGGATGTTATATATCTTTTTCAAAATTTCTCATTCAATCCAACTTTTGAAAGCCCGTTCTTGCTCATATGATCTCCGATTGAGCCCGTTTAAGTCTCTAAATTGATCTAAATTAAAGCCCTATCTTCTAAAAGTTTTTAAATAATTTGTGTAGTTTGTTTGTGTTCTATTTTGGTGTTTATTTGCGTGTTCTCCTTGTTTCGTGTAGACGTCGACACACCAAAAGATTTTCGAAGGATAAGGGGCAGAAGTAGCTCGAGAGTAGGACCTTTTTGAAGGAAAGTTATGCTACCTTGATTATGTTTCTCCCAATTTACAAAATTATTTTGCATTTTAAATTATTATGTAGGGAGGTAGATATGAACCCTTGTTGTCATTTATCCATGTTGTTTATTTGTATACATTGATCCATTGTCACCCTATGATAATTTGTACTAGTTGGTCATTATTGTAGTACTAACGTGGGTTGATTTAGATTTATTTAGCCATGCTGGGTTATTGACACCATTTTGGAATATCAAAATTACACCTAACTAATGATGTATGGAATTGCTTTTGTGAGTAGCTGTGTGCACTGTGTGTTATCTATGTGCATAGTGTGTTATCTTTGATGGCATGTATGGCACCTTAAAATTAACTAGTAGATAAATAATTTAGACTGTGGTGAGTGGAAGAACTCTGTGACTATGCTATGTGCAAGCTTTGTGAATCTTTGTGTAGTTAGTGAATTGGGTAGTATTACTCTAGTCAATTAAGGATTTAACTTTGTGCGCTATTGAACTAAACTCCCTTGTATAACCACAAGCTCTATGAGAAGGGCCTAGTTTAGTATGTTACCTTGTTCTAGTATTGACTCCTCAAGTTGTAGGTTAAGCTGTGTGGAAAGGGCTGGAGGGTGTGATTCGCTGTATTTGGGATTACATCATATGGACGGTCTTTCATTTACAAATCCAACAGAGAGTCCCTTGCCACTCTTCATGTTGTGTTAGGGGATGAGAGGTTGGGAGCTAGGCTAAATGGGAGGGGTTAGTGCTAGGTTGAAATTTCTGAAAAGCTTTGTTATGATCATCTTAGTCACACATCTAAGGAAGCATGTCATTGGCCGACAGTGTGAGTTAATCATATCATGTAGAAAAAGCTATACAACTTCTACAGAGTGTTAACCAATCGATTTGAATAACCATATCCATGGTCATGGATGAGCTATGTGCGATAATGTTTTACTTCTTTTATTTATTATTATTGTTTTCAAATTATGCTTTCAATCTATTTATGGTATTTACATGTTAATTTAGCTTTATGCAAAACCAGCTAGGATAGCCACTTTGTTTGTAATAAGCCTTGCATCTATAAATTGTATTATGTGTGCACAACTTATTGAGCACTCCCTGTACTCACCCTTGCTGCAATCATAACTCAATTGCTAGAGAAGAAGAATCATCGTCACTCTTTGTGGAGTTCTACGAGGAAGGTTGATCACTAGATCTCATACCCCAATCGATGGTATGTGACATGCGATGGGTTGTTGCTGGAGTCCTTTCTTTCCACTGCAGTTTATATTCTTTATTGTCTAAGCCATGCGAGGCTAAATAATTGTAAACTCGACCATAAGGTTAAAACTATTATTTCTAAAACTCATTATTTATTTATTGCTATGTATCCAGTGCCACAGGTCATGTTTTGGCTTATGCTGTTTGATGATTGAGTATTTGTTTCAGGAGGTTAGTTGCACATTCTCAAACTTTGCTAGGGTTATGAATTGTTGAAGAGCTATATTTGTTTGTTTGCTTTGTTGATAGCTGTGTGTTTAGATCTGTTGATGGTTTGCTCAATTTTGATTCACGAGAAGCATTTGAATAAGGCTGTTCTAGCCTTTCTTGTTAAAAAGAGTCCGATGGACTTTCGGTGCACAAGATGTTCACTTGGTTTTAGTGGAGGAGTTTATTGCATTTTTCGACTACGGGAGGGAATTCAGTTAAGATGAAGATTATTGAAGTTGATCCAAATTCATACCGTCTCCATGTAGGACTCTACATCACCTCATGCTTGATGTGGCATGACCGGTGCCAAGGCCATACGCAGGTTATATTAGACGTGGTGTGAATTTGTAGCAACAGACTCGAATTAGGTTTTCACTTCGTATGAGACTCATTTCCCTCACCCTATATATATAACATTGTAGTCCACAGGAAGTGTGAGAGCCATATTATAATCTCTACTTATATAGTGAATTTCGTCTTCATGTGTCTATAATTTTTTTCACAAAAGTTTTTCATATTAAATCCCTGTCCCCCTTTTTTTTTGAATGTCTATTTTTGCAGTACGTTTTATAACACCAGATTTTGACTATTCCTTTTTGCCTACGGTTCGATCGTGCAGTGGTATTTTCCTGGCTTGGCGCACGGATGGTTGGGCTATGTTTGACTTGCAACTTGGCGATTTCTCCCTATAGCAAAAACCAACTAGGTGCGGGACTCGATGTCCTGGTGGATCACCAATGTCCTCTGTTGATTAACACCCTGCCTCTCCAGTCCGTTCTCACACCGTTTCCACTTTGAATCGGTGCGGACAAGGTTTGACGACTTCCTCCAAGTGGTTCAGGAGAGCTGGTGCCCTCCGGCGCAACTCGATCCCCTCAACAAGCTGGCATGGTGTTTTCGCAACATGGCAAGGGCGTTGCAGCGATGGAGCCACTGCATAACTAGGAGCGTGAAGCTGCAGCTTCTCCTCGACATGGAGCTCATCCTCTAGCTCGACATCGCTCAGGAATTGCACACGTTGTCCCCGCTCGGGCAATGGCTTTGGAAAGATCTGAAGGTTAAATGCGCAGGGCTCGCCTCCCTCGAGCGAACAAAAGTTCAGCAGCATTCACGCCCAGGGTTAACAATACCGGTTACGAAATTTTACCAGAGGGGCTTGTTGGGCCGACAAAACCAATTTTTTGGTTTTTCGGAATATTTCGGACCGAAAAATTCAAATGAAATTTAAATTTTGAATGGAAACTAGCCGAATTTGGCTAAAAATCGGTTTAAAAGATCGGCAAAAATTCAGCCGGTATTTCCAGGTGCATAGCAAAGCAAAAAACATGCAGATCACAAGATGGCACATAGCACTCAGATGGCACATTGCAGAGCATTCAGAATTCAGAGCCAGCAGATCACTCCGATAGATCAGCAGATTTAGCACAAAGCATGCAGATGGCACATAGCAAACACTCAGAATTCAGAGCACAAAACATAAACAAATGGTCCAAAGTTGCATAAGAAGTAGCACATATACATAGAGAGGAAATAGAAAAAACAAAGTAGCCATTGCAACTTTGACAGCAGGAGGAAGCTCTACACAGATCGCGCTGCCACAAAAGCATTGATCTGAAGCAAGACTGCACAGGATGAAAACAAGATGGTTAGCAGGAATAGTAACAAAATTCATTTCAGGGAAACCATTCTACATGAAATAGAATTGGGACTCAGATTACAGAAGCTAAATTAAGTTCAGGGAAATCATAAAATGCAAGTAACAAAAGGTTTTCCAACATATTATCATTTATCAGTTGATATAATTTTTGGCATTGTCAGTACCAGCTGTGTAGCAATCTGTGCCTTTTGCTACTTGCTTAGTTCAGTTCAATTGATAACAATTATTATTGTGTAGAAACATTGCTCAGTTCAGGGAAATCTAAGTGCTGTTTACTTGCTCAGTTCAGGGAAACCATTATTGTCTAGAAATCAATTGATAACAGGACTGTGCTAAAAACAAGAATTTGAAACATGATTTTCACTGAAAACAGGACTTTGGCAATGTGTGCTATCATAATTAGCAATCTGCGCTATCACTGAAAACAGGACTTTGGCTGAAAATAGGAATTTGAAATAGTATTTTCATTGAAAACAGGATTTACACTACATTACTAAAAACATGATTTTGACTGAAAACAGGCGATGCAACTTGATTTACTATATTACTAACAACATAGTGCAAAGGTACACTTACAAATTCCTGACTTGAGGGGCCCAAAACCAAAAGTCAGAGGAATCTGATTCTGAATACAAGATTCAGTTACAACATTGTGACTAATTTGGAAGTTCTCCTGGCCAGTAAACATCCAAAATTTCCTTATCACAGGCAAACAATGTACACAGATTAAATGTACATGATGGCTGCTGTACTGACCAGAAATTCTTGCAAGCAAAAGAAGTAGGATAGAAGGTTTACTTCACATGTCTTAAGACGGTTCTATAAATCAAATATTGCAATTAAAAATGATGCACTTGTACTAGCGAAACATACCGGTAGTCCACTCTAGTCTCTAGTAAAGGGTGGAAAGATCCTTCGTTTTCTTTATTGTTGCTTTTCCTCGCCCACAAGCATCATCATTGTCCTTTGCGATCTCACATTCTCTCTTAAAACAGTGAATGACAAGTCACTTTTCATAACTTAGTCTATTCCTCACTCGGCATGAAGACCAACATTGACCCAAACTTCATGGCATTGGGCCTAACTATCGGACCCTGGAGCAATGACTTCAGATCCTCTGTGTAAATCGTACTAGTTTAGGTTCAGCTAGTGCACACAGAGGTAATAAGAATATATATAAGCACAATGACAACTTTTTTTAAATGAAGAGTACAACCTTATGGCCAAAATTTACATCAACAATGCTCATTGGCAAAATAAAGGAAATGACAGTGGAAACAAGTAGATAAATAACGAAGCCCAAGAGCCTGCTCACAGACAGACGACAGTAAGACGCGGCCTACTTGTCCTAGTCCTCACCATAGTCGAAGCAGTCCTCCTTTGAGTTGAGATAGTACAAGGATGAGCACAAAGTTGTACTCCACAAGTTACATGAAGAATACACTGAGATATTATCATTAAGGCCCTCCAAGAACCTCTTTTGTTTCACTTCATCCATGGCGACATCCTCTGGTGCATAACATGGCAGTTGGTTAAACTTTTGAAGATATTCATTCACTGTTCGACCTCCTTGGTGCAGAACTCGGAATTCCTTCTTCTTTAGCATGATGATGCTAGCTGGAATGTGGGCCATGCGGAAGTGCTACCTGAATTCCACCTAAGAAATGGCCTCAGCATGGGCATGAGTAGTGGTGATGGTATCCCACCACTCAGAAGCAGGTCTGTGCAATTGATGGGAAGAAAAAAGAACTTGCTCCCAATCACTGCACTAAAGAATGTCTAGCTTCTTTCCAATCACTCAGAGCCAATCGTCGACATCCATGGGCTCTGAGTTGCTTGTGAAGATTGGCAGTCACATCTGCATGAACTTTGATAACCTTGACTATGAGGCTTGAACCGGTGATGGATGATGAACAGGTGGAGCAGGATTGCTGATCGTCTAGACTAGTAGCTAAATAAGGTGATTTTGATTGGCCATCATCTAGTCCTAATCAGGTCCTTTGGTAGGAGGTGGTAGAGGAACGGGAGCATTCTGGGCTCCATGGGCTCCAGTGTGGTTCCTGTTTCCGTTGCTGCTACCGTTGCCATTGCTTCTTGTGTAACCATTTGCCTGGCGCTTCCAAGGGTTAGAGGGAAACAGATGGAAGTAAGGGGGGGTTCTAAGTCCATCCCACACAAAACTCAAGAGAAAGCCCAAATAAAAGTAAGCAAAAGCAACTTTATTAATTATTTTGTTATAATAATCCTATGGTAGTTGACAAGGAAATGACAGCTCACAAGTGCGCTCTAATGTAGCCTAAGGCCTAAATCTAAAATGGTATCCTATTGTGCTGGTTTGAACTAAGCCAAGTACTTCTTCTTGATGCCGGTGTGATGTTTCTTGGGTGGCAGCTCGATCTTGTTCTCCCTCTGAACCGAGGAGCCATCATCTCCTACACGAAGCTCTGCCAACTCCTTTGCTCAGTGGAGCTGGTAGGTGGTAAAACTGAGCTTGTCCAGAGTGGACTAGTACAATAGTTCAAGACTCTGTGAGCTGCACCTACTAAACTAGCCTGGGGTCATTCTCATCTTCTGTGAAACTCCTGGTGTTGGCGGGGTATCAACTGGGGTAGTATCGAAAAGCTGTGCCTTGCAGCTCCACCTTGTAGATGTCCCATATCCTATGGATGGCCTCCCAAGCTACATCCTAGATAACAGCTAGGAAGGTATCTCGGGGCTGCGGAGCATCAAAAGTGTGGAAGGTAGTTTCATCTCTGATATCAGAAAATATCAGCACTTCTACTCTCTAGCGCTCCTAGTTACTGTAGGGCTGGAGATAGCCTTGGTAGATGGGTTGAGCCTTGAATCTCAACTGCTGTAGGAGCTCCCAAAGGCGGGTGGCTAGGAAACCAACTTAGACTCTGTGGGTAATCTTGTGGCGGTCTCGGCCATCTAAAAATTTTGAAAACTAAAAGTAGTTAGAAAGCAATCTTTTAATGAAGAATAGTAGCTGAGTAAGGGGGAAGACAGAGACAAGTTTTTACTAGAATTTTTTTGAAATCATATTTTATAAAATAAGTCCTTAGGGGAAACTTGTTCTATTCTATCTATGGTCATGTCTTAGAGTCATCGCGGTTTTGACACCATCTCTGTTGGACCCCGGAGCAATGACTCTGGATCCTCTGTATAAATCACACTAGTCTAGGATAACCCAATGCACACGGTGGTAACAAGGGTACATATCAAGCAGAATGACAACTTTTATTAAATAAAGAGTACAACCTTAAGGCCAAAGTTTACATCATCAATGCTCATTGGCAAAATAAGGAAATGTCAGTGGAAATAGGTAAATAGACAGTAAAGCCCAAGAGCCTGCCCATAGGCAAATGGTAGTAAGACGCGGTCTACTCATCCTGGTCCTCACCATAGTCAATGCAATCCTCCTCTGAGTAGAGATAGTAAGGGTAAGTACAAAGTTGTACTCCACAAGTTACACAGAAAAATACAACAATAATGCAAGGCTAACAAAGGAAGGCATATATGGTTATTTGAGCATAAAGCAGAATTTAAGGAAACACGGTAAATAGATAGAAAATTATGTAATTTAATACAATAAGTAAAGATAGTAATTTAGTCAAATTAATAATGTTAACACAGGCACCGACCTGACACTAACCTAACTACGGGTATCCCACCGGACCATATTTCTCCAAAGGATTCCAAGTTTTCATCCAAAACCATTTTGTGAAAACCAAAGTCTAATCCATAAAAAGCTTTACTCAGCATGGGCATGACCGTGGGCATGGCTATCTAGGATAGTTTATACACTCTTCAGAGGTGGTATTAGCACACTTCCTTGGGTGTGCGGCGGAGAGATCATGACAATGCCTTTACAATGCAAAGCTGTCAACTTGGCCATGCCTCCACTAAAGTTTCACCTCAATAAGGAATCCACCAGATTAAGCCCCATGTGAGACTTCTCGTGGCCTATGCCACTCTCACATTCAACCTATAGCGTAACTCAAGTTGGTACTCACTAATTAGTTAGCCAAAACTGTCCATACCAGTTTGTGGTAGTACAATATGGCTTTGTAGCAGTAGCTCACAGACCGGTCCTTAATTGACGTAGGCACTTCCCACATACCACTTGTGCCTAGCACCCACGTTGAGCTACCGAGCAACAACAGATACTAACAAGCACCCACCACCTCAACTAAGTTTTATATTTTGTTTTGAAATATTCTATAGACTTTCTTGACTCACCAAAGTCAAGGATACATTTTAAAAGTCCATCATTTTATGTAAAAAAGTTATCCCAACCTAAAGTTATATCTATGCAGGACTAAGCATTTGCTATAAAATTCTCTAGCCATACTAGTGTACTAATTAGAATTTTATTCTAGGGTGATAAGGTATAGTAAATTGAAATGCCAAAGGTGTCAAAACAATTGGGCATTAACTAAAGTAAAACAAGAATTGAAATACTGTGAATAAAAATTAAGTATGCAATATAATTTAAAACAAGATAATTTTTTTGTAAACTAAGATCAACATGGTTAAGGTGTGTAACTTGTCTTGCTCTACAGATGTAACATCCTGAAATTTAAATTAGAAATGTATGAAGCTTTTGAATTAATTTTGCAATGTATTTCCATTTGCATTTGGAGTTAGAATGTTTTCCTAAAATTTGGCAAAAGGATTTAAGAGTTAAAAGGATCCAAAAAGAAACATATATGTTTGAATAGTAGAGATTTGAAAATCTAAATTAAGAATCTGAAAAGATGATCCATAAAATGTAAGGAGAGAAATGTAATTAAGCATAAAATGTCATCTACAAAAATAAGAGTATGAGTGGCAAGGTGGCAAGTAAAATAAAATGGGTCAACATATGATTATATATATATGTACGCACACACAACCTTGGGCTACATGGAAAAGGCACATAAGGGAAATAAACCAGTAAATGAAGAGTGTAATTACATGTACATAAACCCATGAGCATATGTGTATATGTTCATATAAATGTGAAGGAGATAGCAAAAGAAAAAAAATATGTATTGGGGAGTCAAGCCAGACCAAGCCAGCCCAACTCCCCGCTCTCCCCTTCTCTCAGCGCGCCGGCCGCCTTCCACTGCTTCTGCCCGAGCACGCCCCCCAGCGCTGTTTCTCTTCCTCCTTCCTTCTCTTTCTGTTGCGGGGCCGAGCTGTCTCCACGTCGTCCCCTCCCTCCGCGCCTCCTTTCCTCCGCCCCACCTCGGAAACGCTGGACAATGTTGCCTCCGCCCATTGGTCAGCCGCGTCAAAACTTTGCCCCGCTCTCTTTTTCTTCATCGCACTGCCGCCGGTTCTCTTTTTCCTCCCCGCGCTGCCTTATCTGTCCCTCCAGGCGGATAGTTCGAGTCCCCTGCCCTCCCTCGAGCGGCACAGCGGCATCATGCCCCTGCTCTGCACCTCCGCTGCTCCGTTGCTTGCCGATGGGACGGTGCAGGCGAGTCTCCCAGTGTCAGCCCAAACCGTGCAGCTACAAAGGCTGCCGAGTTCACCAAACCCTTTCTCGCATTTCCCTTTCACTCCTCCCCAGAGCAATCGGCCTCCCTTCCCTTCTCCTCGCCGGAATCCCTTCTCTTCCTCAAGTCCGGCCGCCGAGCCATCTCCCTAACCGCACCACCATTTCTCGATTCCTGGTATCCACACCCTCTCCGTGACGTCGTGAAGTCAACCGAGAGGTCGGCCGAGCCTCTCCAGCCCTGTAGCTCGCCGGCGTCGAACTCCTCCCTGGACCGCCACCACCGCACGCCGCCGGCCCTACTCCAGTGACCCCCGCCCGCCGCCGACTCCACCATCGGGATCCCCGGCGTCAGTACATTCCATTTCGCCCATCACCCGCAACCCTCCGGCAGCCCGCCGCCGACCGCACCGCCGCCCATTCTCGGTCCCGAACTCCTCTGCCCCGGCCTCTACTACTGCATACCTTAAGAGGTAATAGTCCCCTGTATAAGTAAGCAACATCTGAGGAGTCCTCCTGGCTAGCAGCGTCAGTGATAAAATCGCACCCAGGCAGCGCGCATTCGAGCCTTGCTCCGCCGTGCCGGGTGGGTTTTTAGCTATTTATTTTTTTGCCATTTCAATTTGCGCTAGTGACCCAGCCGACAGTGCAGGGAAGTGGGAAATAGTGCGGTTGGGGTTTATACTAAATCCTTTAGCATGAACAGCTAGCTTGGACCATGAAATGTTGTGTGTATATATATATATATATACATATATATACACACATATCCATGTGTGCACATATGAGCATCTATAATAAATAACTTTGTTTAAATCTTTAGCAAATAAATAGAATGAATGATGGAATGTAAAATAAAATGGCACATGTAATAGCAAGCATCTTGTACATTAACCTTGTGTATTAATCTCTACAAATTACAACTAAGGGTATCTAGGGACTCATGAGTATGGATATATATATATATATATATCATATGCTAGAAGGTAACACTTGGATATAGATGTAACATGAGTAGTTATTCTAGCTTCTTGTCAAAAGAGAGGATTTAGTAATAGTGTGACTAGGGGAGAATGTCACAAGAAATAATGACCCATCAATTGAAAGGTGTAGAAATCAACCATTAGCAAGATAGGCTATAAGATATTATCAATAACCTAGATCATGACATCCAAATATAATTATAGAATGCAGTATATTAAAATGAGTATGATTAAACTTTAGTTACTCAAAATGGGATTTCTATAGCACCAAAACAAATGAAACTAGAAAATTTGGTATTGAAGTTATTTGGGTCTTTTGGTAAATGTTTACTGGTTTGTTGATTGCCTTTTTCCTTTTTATACAAATTTTCGCGCGCGTTAAAAATAGCTTACGAGGCACAAGAGGAGGAGGCAGAAGCAGCAGCACTAGAAGCTTCAGACAACCCAGAAAACACCCCCTGTGACCAAGGCGAGTCAATACTTTGATCATGTTGAACCTACGTTTTCTGCAAATTACTTTTGTTTAAATTATCAAATTGCATGCTGTTATTTTATATGCAAATACATGATAATTTAAGACTCTAGTTATATGCCTATTGTTTACCTTGAATAGTATTACGCCCCTCTTTGGAATATTGCACATGTGAACCTTGTCGCCTAGTGGAAAACTTTATAATGGTTAGCTTTAAAAAAATAAGTCCTTAATTATATGCCATGCTTAGCATTGTTTAGGAACCCGGGGCAAGGAATTGCCCCAAACATCACTTTTAATCAAGAGAAATTGATTCGGGCAGTCATGGTGGGAATGACTGGTATATTTTGACATGGTTATTTTATGCTCCCAAAACTCTTAACTTGCTTAAATATCTGAGCGGATGGTTTGGGGGCTGGTATGTGGTGCAATGGAAGCACAAATATGGAGTGTGGTAGAACCGCTCAGGTAATTCTAAGGACTGAATCTTGTCATGACCTCCCGTGTAAAACAAGTACAACCACAAGTCTGTAAAGTACAACTTGGCTAAGTAATTTTATCGAAACCCCCGGACTCATCTCACCGGTAGTGAACAGGAGTGGATATGCAAGGGCAAGGGGAGACCTAAAGGGACACCGAGTGGAGGGTGAAGTTTCCCAGTCGTACTAGCGCAGAGGGGAGTGGAGCCTGTACGCTAGTAGCCGTGGGGAACATCCTGTGCAACGTATGGGACCCACCGCAAGTGGGAACGGCCCATAGGGTGAGATGACAAAAGGGACTAGATACTTTGAAAAGTCACTGTGATGGTCTGCTCAACCACACTTCTAAGGATTCGTGTGGGGCAACGAGTTGACTGTCTCTTGTGGTGAAAGTGTACAAACTCTGCAGAGTCAAAACTATTCGAATAGCCGTGCCCACGGTCAAGGGCGGACATGGGAACTTAACTAGATATAGTTTTGTTTACAAAATATTGCAAACTGGGAATGGAAACTTGAAGGGCAAAGGACAGCCCTGATTTGTGTTGTCCTGGGTGTTATCCCAGTGGTAATATAAGCGGTGATAACACTGTAAGTATAGCATATGGTTTGGAGGCCATGAAATGGTGGATGGTCTCTAGATCTCTGGTATTATAGCATTCTGTTACACACTTACACTTTGGTGCAAAAATTTGCTAGGTCATAGGGACTTTTAAGTAATTGTATTCAAAAGCACTCTACGCAAAACAAAATAACCCCAAACTTCTTTTGATGAGCCCTACATACTACTTAAATTGCATTTTGTGTATTAGCTCGCGGAGCACGGGGTCGGAGTGCTCACGCTCGTATTACCAAACCAGATTCTGGAGTCCCGGATCACTACGCTTATGAAGATGCCCCCGCTGCAGAGGAAGGGAACAACGTTGAGAATTAGGGCGTCTCTGGTGTGTTTTGAGTCCTAGGTAGTCAGACTAAGGTATAGTGTGCCTATAATTGTTGCCTTAGCTTAGGTAATAATCATACGGCACATATTTTACCCCAGTCGCTGCTTGTGGATTATTGGCTCTACTTGACTTTTGCTTCCGCTGGCATACTTTTGGTAATGTAAACATTTGGCCTGGTCGGCCCTTATGTAAACTCGTTGCCCGACGTGGCATAAATCAACCTCTGATATGTAATATTGAATGAGTTGTGAATATCCTTGCGATGTATGAAATGATGCAGCAATGTACCTGTGCGCACTATCTACTGATCCAGGGAATAGTGCGGGTTTCACAGGAGATTCTGGATTGAAAAATCCGGGTCTGATAACAGACTAGTGTGAATCATCGAAAAAGAATTCCTCGGAATCATCAGAGTCTACACGTGAAAATAACCCACCAAATTCAAATAAAGTCCAAAATTTTTAAATCATGGCATATTTGGATATATCATGATTTTGAGATGCATTTAGAAATTTAAATGGGTCCAACGGAGCTGGGATGAAGGAGAACGGGCACCTAGAAGTTTAAATTCTTAAGAAATTGAATATATTGAATTTTGGAATTATTTTTCTAAAGAAAAACTGATTTATGATTTAGCATGGGTTTTAGGATTTTGGCCAAATTAAATTCCTATAAGAAATTTGATTTATGACATCATGGTGACATCAGCCCTCAAGATTGAAATCCGGGCGTATTATTTTTCTAAAGAAAAACTGATTTATGATTTAGCATGGGTTTTAGGATTTTGGCCAAATTAAATTCCTATAGGAAATGTGATTTATGACATCATGGTGTCGTCAGCCCTCAAGATTGAAATCCAGGCATGAGGCTGACTTGTGGGCCCAGTCTTTGTGGACCAGGTCCACGGACCATGTGAGTGGCTGAGGTGGCACGGGGTGGGGTGTGGTGCTTGCATGGCCCGTGGGTGCCAATGTCGCATGCATGTGTGCCATGTGGCAGCCACATTACCTGCCACGCCTGCCGGCATGCTGACGTGGTGGCTGACGGCGATGGCACAAGGGGTCTCAATGGCCCGCCGGCGCTCTGGCTCACGACAGCGATTGGGGAGTGGTGCATGAGAGGGGGGGGGGGTAAAGTGGGGAATCTGTCTATACCTCTCGCGCAGCTCAGGAATCACAGGAGGTGCCCCACGATGGAGAGGATGGTGGCGGGACTCGGTGAACGGTGGGGGTGGTGCTCTAGTGGTGCACTCGGCTGGAGGAGGGGCGCAGGGTGTTCTCCAAGACTCAAGGAAGCTCGTTGGGGTGTCAACAAAGCTCGATGGGCCTTGTCTTCCCAGTAATTGCTCGCCAGAGTTGGTTGCCAGTGCAGGGGAGCAAAGTGCAGGGTGTGAGGACAGTTTGGAGCTCAAGAGAGGGAGAGAAGCGGAGGGTGAGGTGGTGGGAGAAGAGGTAGAGCCAGGGGTATTTATATATGATGGAGGGGAGGATCTCGGCCAGTATTCAGTGTCGGAGTTCACGGGTGGAGGCGGCAGTTGCGAAGGAGATAGGGGCGGGGGTAGGTGCGAGAAGGGTAGGGGCGAGCGCGCGACGTGCAGGAGGAGAGAGTGGTGGGGGTGGCACATGTGGGTAGAAGGTGCAGTGGGAAGGGCAGGGTGGCCGATGACCGGTGGTGGTGCTCGCGCGAGGGAGAAGGGAGGGGTGGGAGGAGGAAGAAGAGGAAGGGCCCATCGGCCAGAGAGAGAGAGAGAGAGAGAGAGAGAGAGAGAGAGAGAGAAGGCAGGTGGGTTGGCCCGGGCGCAGGAGATGCAGCCTCGTGGTGGCAGGATAAGGTTCGGGCTAGCCACGGGTCGGCCTGGGAGAGGAGAAGAATTTTTAAACACTTTTGATTTTTTAGAAAATGACTGAAAATGAAATAAAAACTTAGAAAATAGCAGAAAACTGTAAATAAATCATAGAAAATTTTCAAAAATTCTAGAATTCACAAGGAACTCAACAAAAATGATATCAACTTGATTTGACCATAATTAAAAAACAATTTGCCATAGATAGGCTAAAATAAGAAAGAAGAAAAGAAATTCCAGAAAATGCCAATAAAATCCAATTAAATTGAAATAAAATTGTTGGGATGTCACACTAACCAACTCTCCACTAATATTCTGTTTCGTCTTAGCATGCAACTGGCCATGGTTGTACAAGAACCTACAGATTCGTTTGGCGCTATTGATGACATTCTCCACCTCTGTCTCATTTGTTGTGTCTTTCAACATTAAATTCATCATGTGAGCAGCACATAATTGCCAAATAATATATGGGTACTCGGTGACAAGCTGTGAATAAGATTTCTTGAAGTTGGAATAATTGTTAGTGACTATTTGAACAACAAACTTGGGGTCAATCTCATCAACAACCACTTGTTTAATCCAGTCATACAAGAATTTTGTATTCTACATATGGCTAGTTGCATTGACGGACTTGTGGAAGAGCATACCCTCACTGCAATGAACCAATAAGTTGATAATGCTCAGAGCTGTAGGCCCAGTTCATGAGTCACGCATGACTGTAACCCCATGACTGCAAATATGGCAGATCAATGTCTAGTCCTTTAGAAATCTACACCCCTTTGCCGAGCTATTGTGTTAGCTTCACTGCTTCCTAGAAGTATAGGTAGTTGGCTTTCCTAACAGGGATGTCGTTAACATGAAACCACTTAGCCCAAGCTTGGCCATGTCCTTTAGCTTTTGTGTGAGCATTGCGTCCACCTGACCTTGCACGGGAGCCTTGCTGTGTGCTATGTCAATATCAATTTCTTTACCATGATACCTAGCATTGCGAAAACAATTCGTGAATCCTACTACTGCTACCACTATCAGTCTCAATACAACTACCACTCTTACTACTGCATCTGCCACTAGCTCCATTACCACTCCCACATCTGTGCTCATATATCGCACCCTTCCTCTCCACTCTCTCGAAAGTGAAGGTCTCTCAATGATGCATTCAAAGCCATCTGTTCTTGAACATCTTCATCACTGGGTACATTAATTGCTGCATTCATCTGCTCCAAAATATCGATATCATTCAAACCTTAAGTTCCTTAGCTTCTCTTCTCTTTTGCCTTCCTATGTAGTCGATCTTCCTCATCGCATCATGAACCTCTGATGGCACATGATTTCAAATTCCCTGTTATACACATGAGATGCTACCTCAGTCGTGTTACACCTCCTTCTTTAGATGTGTCTAAGCAATATCTGCACTTGAAGCCAGCTCCTACTTGCTCCCTATGGCTTCAAACATACCTGATGTCTCATAAAATTCAATAACAACAAACAATTATAATGAACGGAAGACTAATAGGCTTTAGTACAAACCGTTTATGATATATGGTTTATCACAGACAGTTTTAACTATAAACCGTCTGTGCTATATTAATATCATAGACAGTTCATAGTTGAAACCATCTGTGATAAACCATATATCACAGATGGTTTTGAGTTGATAATCATCTGTGATATTCTTTCTACTGCTAAACCTATTTCTGTTTGTTGGCTAGCCATAGGAAATGCTAACCATGCCCTCTGCAACAAGCAGATTAACATAGTATATATATATACATCCAATTCATATTCATTCATTTCAGAAACAAGAACATCCATTTCACAAATCAATTAATAGAAATTAAATAAATGGATATCCATAAACAAATACACACATGAATAATTAAGCTCAATCTTATCTCAGTGAAATTCATTCTACATTGTGGAACTCCCCATCTTCTTTTATGACTTTAGACATCAAAAAGTACGTACACTATCCTCAAATATGTTTGAGGTCGACGTGTTCCAATGGAGTTGTAGCGATAGAAGGAACATGTCAGTAGGAAGATCAATGTCGTGCATACATATATAAATTGATAAGTATGAAATAATTATCCCAAGATTGACATACCTCAGAATTGTTCTTCACGGAACCATGAGTAGTTGCATGTTGTGGCAAACATAGAATCCATAGGTGTTGTTGCTCGACGGCTGCTGGTGGTACTGCAAAAATAGAATTTGTTTGTCCGAGAGGCATTACTATGGAGTGTTATATAGAATTAATGCATACTAGTGAATGCTGGGAAATCTAGAATGTGTCATAGGGCGTCGATCCATTCCTTGGATTTTCGTACCTTTGGCATGTACGTGGTAAACAATCTACGTAATTCCAAAAAGTTAGTCTTAGTCATTGGGAAGGAAGGAAATTTTACAATAGAGTTATCTATGGAGGAAATGTGTTTACCTATCGATTGCTTGTTGGACAACTATGTAGTCAGTTTTGTTCTTCTTTAGGAAATTAAGGTATATTATTTTATGCTATTTTGGTATAATTACAATTAGAATCAAGTGGAGCCTACACAGATATGTCATAGTCATTAAGCCTAAGTTCGTGTTGCTTATAAAGTACAAATCAACAAGTATAGCCACTAGTGTAGTATTTACCCCTGGTTGTAGGGCATAAGTATGAATTCCTTGTTGCGGTGACCTTCAAATGCCTTCATAATATAATTTTCGACGAAGGATGTATCCTCCTTGATGATATCCATGGCGACCAAGCGTGGGTCGAGGAAACCAACCGATGATTTCGTTAATCTGGCTTCACTCACCATGTCACACACACAAAAGTAATGAGTTATATGTGACATTTATGGGTATTACATAAATGTAGACCATGATTGTACACACTTACAGTATCCAGCATCGAATGAGTGAGGCATCGAGCGTGTCGAGTGTGAAGAGAAACAATAAGTCCTCGAAGGTTACCGTGAAGATACAATCATGAATATTGTGCTGTAGATGATGTGGCATGAACTTGACATTGACACCCGAACACCATTGTTCCTCCGGCTTGTTGGCCTATTCCATATAATACATATGCAATCTTTGGTAAGATAGTCCTAGAATTAGGAGACGCTCTTTCAAGATGACCAACAGCTCACCTAGCATGAATTTTTGGGCCAACGGTAAGTAGGGGATCTCATCATCCATCTTCTTCGGTATGCCCTTGTTGCCTCAGTTGTAGGTCGACTTCACAGTAGTCGACCGAGCACGAGATGTAATTGGCACCTGTAGCCTTGGTGCGGATCGCGTCTGTGGAATTGGCACCGGTGCAGATTGATCCTATGGACTTAGGATTGGTGTAGATGGCTCTTGTGGACTTTGCACCGGTAGCGTTGGTGTGGATCACGCCAGTGGAAGTGGCACCGGTGCAGATCACGCCTATGGACTTGGCACCGGTGTAGATGGCTCTTGTGGACTTGGCACAGGTGCAGGAGCCTCCAGGCAGATGTCGCTCTTGGGCCACTGGATGAATGTTCCAATCTACAGCGAGACAACCTCAAAATTGGTATGAACACCATTCACATTTACTTTTGTGAAACCTAGCGCTAGAGATACACCGTGCATAAGGCCTTAGGCCCGGATGGATATGCTTGGCCCTAAGCAGCGCACAGGGCAATGGAGGTGTATCTCACTTAGAGTTTGCACTTCGTAGCCACCTACATAACGATACAAAATTAGCTACTCCAACATGCCTATTAATGGATTGAGCATTCCAGAGAAAATAATTATTACCAGGATGTCATCGACGGGAAATCCGTGGTTGCCTAGCACAGGAGCAGCGGGGGCTTCCTGCTGATTTTTCCTATACCTTTGCATCTCATATCTTACCAACCTTTGTCTCTTATCTCTGATTTTTGTCATAATGTCCTCTCATAGCTATGGCTCGCACTTGGCTTTGGCTCTCTTTCTACTCTAGTAAGCTTCAGAGTCCTCTAGGAAGCCATACTTCCAAGGAACAAAAAGACCAGGGCCTCTCGTGCGACCCGGGTGCTCGTTGTTTCCCAGGGCAGCAGAGAGTAAATCTCTCTCCCTAACTACCTCGAATGAGCCTTAAGAAGATTCTACACTTAGTACTAGGTGCATTATTTAAACCAAAAGGCATTATTAACCACTCAGACAATCCAAATTTTGTTTTAAAAGTAGTCTTCCATTCGTCACCAAGTTTCATCCTAATTTGATAGTATCCACTTCTCAAATTAATTTTAGTGAATATAATAGCACCACTAAATTCATCTAGCAATAGGATGACGATATCTAACAGTGATGTTGTTAATGGCACAACAATCAACACACATTCTCCATTTACCATCTTTCTTAGGAACAAGAATTACAAGAACAGCACAAGGACTAAAACTTTCACATACATACCATTTCTCAAGTAGCTTTTGCACTTGGCGCTGAAGTTCTTTGGTTTCATCCGGATTGGTACGATATGGTGGATAGTTTGGAAGTGATGCACCTGAAACCAGATCAATTTGATACTCTATTCTATGCAATGGTGGAAGTCCCGTTGGTATCTCCTCTGGAAACATGTCCTCAAATGCCTGCAAAAGAAAGAAAACAGCACTAGGAAAAAAGGTTAAGTCATTAATTAAAAGCAAAACAGTTACATCTTTGTACACAAGCATAAAGTGCATCTTTAATGGGTCATTGCTCACATCTCTCAAATATGATTTTGTGGCTAACATAACCATCCCTCTCTCACTCTTTCTTTTTCCTCTCATATTTGGCTTGTGGCTCTCACTCACTGATGCGAGGAAGTCTCTCTTTTCTTTCTTTTTGCCCTCATTTTTAGCAAGCTTCATTTACTGAAATTCAGCATGTATTTGACTAGGAGTCAGTGCATTAAGCTCTTTGTCTTTCCCTTCCACTTAAAAACATATCTACTGAAACGGCCATCATGTTGCACAATTCTATCATATTGCTATGGCCTTCTCAACAGTAAATGGCACACTGTCATAGGCAACACATCACACTTGACGGTGTCCTCATAATCAACAATTTTGAACGAACATGCACTACAAATTGAATCTTCACATCCCCACATTCGCTAAACTATTGCACATGATATGGACGTGGATGTTTCAGCATCTTTAAACCAAGCTTCTCACATATTTCAACACTAGCCAAATTATGATAACTACCACAATAATAATAAATTTGATTACCTTGTTATTTACCTTGGTTTGTGTTTGAAACAAGTTCAATCGCTGCGGATGTGTATCTCCTTCTTGTGCAAGTATGCTCAAAATTTTGGTGACTACTAGTGCCTCTCCTGTTTTATAATTCAATACATCAACCTCTTCATTGTCATCCGATGCATTCTCATATCTCTTCTTTTCATGACTAAGGTCAACCTCATCTGCACTTGTGGATTCATACTCTCTATCTCCCGTCACAAGCATAACTCTGTTATTGGGACACTCTCTAGAAATGTGACCACGCCCTAAACACTTGAAACATTGAATTTCTCTACTCTTTGTTATAGCACCAATTGAGGATATAGGAGATGGAGTAGCCTTCTTCTCACTTGGTGTAAGTGCTGATTTTGCAATTGAGAAAGAACGAGTATTAGTATTTAAATTAGTACTAGCTGAAAATGTACCTCGTCCTAAATTGAATCATGCTTTGGTGGCATTAGAGGATGATGATAGAGTTTTCAAATTGAAGGATGTTGTCCTTGGTGCCGGTTTTACATCTTCTAGTAACTGCTTCTCCTCCTTTGTCGCTTGATGCACCAAATCAACAATAGTATTGTAGGGCTGATATTGCACAATGCATTTAATACTTTTATTTAGACCAAACAGAAAACGTGCAAGTGTTTGTCTTGATCTTCATGCACATATGCTCTAATCATAGTTTGCTCCATATCCTTATAGTATTCCTCCACCGAGCGACCTCCCTATCTCAAATTCTGCAGTTTATAAAAAGATCATGTGTATAAGTGTTAGGAACAAAGCATGCTCTCAGCTCTTGCTTCATTTTAGCCCATGATGCAGTTGAAGGTTCCCCATTATCTTCTCTTTGGTTCAACACTTGCTCCCACCAAATCAACATATACCCATCAAACTCAAGTGATGCCTTGTGTAGCTTCTGCTCCTCCAAATAATTGTGCATCCGAAAGATCTTATTTACCTTGAACTCCTATGTGAGATATGCATCTGGATCGGAAGCACCTTCAAATTTGGGAATAGTGAATTCGATTTTCCCAAACTTCTCCTCCACGTGTGGATCATCGTGACGATGGCCATGTTGTTGATTGTTGTCGTTGCAGTATAGCCAAAAGTCATCGATGAAGTCCTCAATGTGGGCGGCACTGCTGCGCCCACGGCTATGGCCACGGCCTCTCCCTTGGCCATGGTCAGTGCTGAAAACACCTCCCACACGCCTAGGAAAGGGTGGTTGAACCATGTTGGCAGCGGCTCGATCTAATTGAGCTTCCCTAGCGAATCATACAACCCTCTCCTCATCGGTCTCGTCAAGCTCAACACCTCCTTCTTGGATGCCAACTAGACCCCGTACTTTGCGAAGCTCCTCTAGTATGTCCCCCCTTAAGATGCTCATGTTGTCATTTGTTAGACCATGTGGCTAGGTCTAGGATATTTGGTGATGAATAATTGACAATGGTTAATTCATGATGATGAATATTTGATAATATTGCTTATCGATGTTCATGCGAGACGTGTGGCGTGCGTGGACTGATGTTGGTTAAGTTGGAACGAGCTTGTGCCAGAAAAATGTTCTTTGGTCTTTGCATGTGCAGGGTGTGCATAGAGGCGATCATGGTCAGTGATGAGGTGGACCGGGACTAGGATGGGGAGATCCGAGGTTCAGAAAGTCAAGGATGTCATGAGATGGTCGGGCTTATGCTGGGGCGCATGGAGATCATAGGTGGATGGTGCGGTCTTGGAGGCTTTGACACGTGATGAGTTGAAAAGTTGGAAGTGTAAAAACCCGTGTTAGGAAGGGTTTCGAGTCCCTTAAAAATTAGTGGGCCAAAAACCTAGTTGAGGTAAAAAAAAGGCCTAGGCCCATTGGACAAATTGTATTAGGGTTTTGAATAGAGATTGAATATGTGTTTTAGGGTGCTGCATATATATATGTGGTCGTCAGCCGAGACGGGGATTTTGGGGGGAAAAAAGGACGCTGGCATTGTGGCGGTCGTGACGCAAAAAGAAAAAAATCGGATGCATTTTTACAGAACGAGCTGATGGAAGTGGGATGAACAGTGCTTGTGTTTTTGAATAAAAACTCATGAGTTTTTAAATTCACATATATTATCTTTTTTCCTTGTTTTTTGATCTCTTGGATTTCTTTATGCATTGATCCCAATCTATGTATTTTTCTTGCTTACATACATGAATTAGTTTTAATTAAAAATCAATTGCAAGTTTATGTCAAAATTGTGCTACTTATGATGCACGCCTTCAGCGTTTTTTTTCGCGGTGCTACAGTAATCGCTACAATACCTACTACAGTAATCTACAGTATTGCTGCAGTACCTGAGAAAAAATGTCCTATTTTGTTTTCTATTTTTGTTTTTTATTAATCAATTAGAAGACAGAAAATTTGAGAAAAAGTTTCCGCTAGGCGTTGCTATCATTCACCCCCCCTCTGATTGCCATCGACGATCCTAAAAGTGGTATTAGAGCAGTATGCAATGGCATCAGATCGGGATCGGTTTTCAGGTATGCCGCTGTTTTTTGATGGATCTGATTATCTCTATTGGAAAAACACACATAGAGGTTTTTCTTCAAGCACCAGGTAATTATATTTGGCAAAAAGTTGAAAATACATATGAAGTGCCTCCTGTTGTTACAACTGAAAATTCCTTTGATGTTGAAGCTAATGCTAAGGCTAGAAATATCTTGTTGCAAGGTTTAAGTAGAAACGAGTTTGTCAAAATTGCTCACCTTAAATCTACAAATAAAATTTGGACCACTCTAACTGATTATCATGAAGTATCTAAATCTGTTAAAGGTGTGTATCAGAATCCATTTAAAAAAAGAGTATTCTAAATTTGAGATGAAACCTAGAGAATCAGTACATGCTCTTTTTTATCGCTTCAATAAAATTGTTAGTAATTTGCAATTGTTGATGTCACATATTCTAATTCTAACAATGCCTGTCAAATTTTAAATGATTTGGATATGTCTGTTTGGAATGTGTTAATCACTACTATTAATCATTCTTTTAACATGGAAACACTCACTTTGAATGATCTTTATTCCAAGATGAAAACACATGAGATTGATGTTTTGGTCAGGATAAACAAGACTAATTCTTTGGGCTTAGTGACTAACCAAGCTGACAGTTCTTCAAGTTCTTCTATTGTTTCTCTGTATGTATTGTGCTTTATTTTAGATGAACAATTAGATGAAATTCCAGAAGAGCAGCTTGTACTTCTCCTAACAGGGTGACCAAGGCAATTGATAACATCAGATCAAGACGGAGAGGAGCTCCAATTAGATGCTATGAATGTGGTGAGCTAAACCACATTAAGATGAATTGCTCCAAACTGAAGAGCAAGGAGGTCAAAGATGACAAGGAACTAACTCGTTGCTCTCAAATCAAGATTGATCCAAACTAAAAGCGCAAATATCGCAGGGCAGTCAACAAGATAATTTCAGCACCCGATGAGATTGTTTTGAGTGATGATGATTCTGAAAATGATGATGAGGGCAATGAGAAGGAGGCAAAGGAGGTGGACTTCATAGGGATGTGTTTTATGGCCAACAGTGAGGAGCTCGATAATGATGATCTTTATAGTGATCCCAATGAGGTAAAACCTTCTTATACTAATTTATCTCGTGTTGTGCTTAGATTGACAATGAGCTTAAGAAGTATAAAAACAAAAATTAAAAATTATGATTTCATTGTTGAGGGCTTAAATTTTGAAATCAATAGACTTAGAGCTTCTATTCCTGATGATAAATCTTGTGAGTCTTGTCAAGTTTTACATACTGAGTTGGAATCTGCTAGAATAATTAATGCATCAAATTTGGTTCAACTTAGTGATGTGACTGCTAAACTTGATGAATTAAGATTACTTGCAAATGATGAAATTGAAAAGGTTAAGTTTAGCTCTTCTACATGTTTAGAGTCAAGTATTTCAAATGCTCAATCCAAAACTTGCTCTAATTGTGAATTGCTAAAAGCTAGACTTAATTCATCACAAGAAAAAAATTCAACAGATGCTTTATCATGAGATATCTTCTTGCTCTAATTGTCCTAAGCTTAACACTGAAATAGAAGCTTTGACTAGACAACTTAATTATTTTACTGAAAAAGAAAGATTGGCTCAGTCTACTGCTTCTAAAAATCTTGTGAATGAACCTATTAAATGCACAACTTGTCCCACTCTAGTTAAGGAGAACGAGTACTTAAAGACACTTTAGAGAGATTTTCTTTTGGTAAGAAAAATTTGAACATGATTCTAAACAAGTCAAAAACAGGTGTGAAAAATCGTGGAGATCCTGCTTATGTTAAATTCCATTGCACCTACTGTGAAAGAGATGGACACTTACATGAATTTTGCTTTAAAACGAAAACGTGCATTGTCTTTTGTTCCTAGATCAAATACGAAAGCTATGTTTTTAGAAAACTTTTATGATGGCTTTAAATCTGCTTCACATGCTAGATTGGGATTTAATTCAAATAATTCATATTCTTTTCGGCATTCTAATCATCCACATGCACGTGATTTTGGTTCTAGCTTTGTTGCTCCTATTCATCGTGTGTCTCAGTATTGAATTCCTAGATCTTATTTCACTAACCCCAGTACTGTCTTTTACTTCATTGCTTGATTGGAACATTTGATGGTTCTTCACTCTCTTTGATTGCTTCCAAAAGATTTGACTTTTTGAGAGACCATGTGGAGAAGGTGATGTAGCCTTACACCTTGTTGAGTCTGATTTTTAGATGGCTGATATTCTCACTAAGTCGCTTGATATTTCTCGTTTTGCTCATATGGAAGTGAGTTGTGTGTGTTATATCTTATGGGATTATTCTGAGAAGGAGCTTGTTGTTTAAAAATTTAGAAAGCTTTGTTTATTATACTTGTCACATAAATCAATAAGTCCAAACCATTGAAATTAAATAAGTTGTTTAAATAGAGCTCTCTTTATCATATTTACTTATATGTTGTGTAGTTTTGATCATGACTGGTTATAATTAATTTGCTATACTTAAACTAAAATATAACATGGCGGAATACTTTGACTAGATTAATTATAAATAGTACTTTACGATGTTCATAAAAAAGGATTAGCTTGATTGTGAATCTTATTTTCAATCTGGCTATGAGGCTTACTTATTTCATATTGCAATCTTTTTATGATCACTTAATTTGGCATGTTACAAAAAAAAATGAGAAAGAGACAATTGAAAAGATTTATGCTTCAAGCATACCATGGTACACATAAACAAAAAGGCACAAAAAGTGCACAAATAAAAAGAAGTATGCTTCAAACATGCCACCATCTAAAACAAGTATGCTACAAGCATTTCATTATGAAATGAAGTATGCTACAAGCATGCCACATGCCTATGAATTGAGTGTGCAGTAATAGGTTGTTATATGAGATTGCTAGCTTGTCTGGATTTAAAATTTGCTTCATTTTTAGGCTTTGACTTTTTGTTGTGATATCTCATTGTGCTCTTTATAATTGATATGGTCATTGTTGAGATGCCTGTTATTAACATAAATTGCTTAATCATGCTCAAGACTGGTTTTGACATTGCTATATGATATATGACTTTATATGATCTAGATAGCTCTACTAAAAAAATATGGCTTGGTTCCTTTATTTAATCAATACACAATGACTTGTATAATCTACAAAACTTCTTGATTTTTACTCTCATTGCTCCTTCTTAGAATTATTCCTTCTTTGAATCTTCTTAATGATTACATTGCTAAAAGGGGAGAGATTTGGTGTGATTTGTGAGAAATTAAAGAGAATGGAGAGATATTTAGAGAAATTACTTTGCCTCTCTTGTGTTGAAGGGGAGAGCTTTTGAAGAGATTTGAAATTTGTGGCTTAAAATGCTTTTTCGGTTTTAGTTCTTCACTTATATCTGTTTGAAGCTAATTCATCATGCAATCTTGAGGTGTTGTCAATGTATTCATATAGGAGGAGATTGTTAGACCATATGGCTAGGTCTAGGATATTTTGGTGATGAATAATTGACAATGGTTACTTTATGATGATGAATATTTGATAATATTCCTTATCGATGTTATGCAAGATGTGTGGCGTGCGTGGACTGATGTTGGTCAAGTTCGAACGAATTTGTGCCGGAAAAATGTTCTTTGGTCTTTGCATGTGCAGGGTGAGCATGGAGGCGATTATGGTCGGTGACGAGGTGGACCGGGACTAGGATGGGGGATCCGAGGTTCAGACGGTAAAGGATGTTACGAGATGGTCGGGCTCATTCTTGGGGCGCATGGAGATCAGAGGTGGATGGTGTGTGGAGAAGCTACGGGAGGTGTGGTCCTGGAGGCTTTGACACGTGATGAGTTGAAAAGTCGAAAGTGTAAAAACCCGTGTTAGGAAGGGTTTCGGATCCCTTGAAAATTAATGGGCCAAAAGCCTAGTTGAGGTAAAAAAAGGCCGTGACGCAAAAAGAAAAAAATCAGATGCATTTTACAGAACGAGCTGATGGAAGTGGGATAACAGTGCTTGTGTTTTTGAATAAAAATTCGTGAGTTTTTTAATTTGCATATATTATCTATTTCCCTTGTTTTTTGATCTCTAGGGTTTCTCTATGCATTGATATCTATCTGTGTATTTTTCTTGCTTACATAAATGAATTGGTTTTAATTAAAAATCAATTGCAAGTTTATGTCAAAATCGTGCTACTTCTGATGCATGCCTTCAGTGTTTTTTTGCGGTGCTATAGTAGATCGCTACAGTACTTGCTACAGTATTCAGTACAGTACCTGATACAGTAATCTATATTACTACATTGTAGCGTATTGTAGCAGCAACGTACCGTAGATTGCTACTATAGCAGACACACGGTACTGTAGCAATGTTAGTGGGTACTATAGCAATAGGAGATTTTTTTGTGGCTGTGTAGCAGACATGTGGTATTGTAGTAATGTCGGGGGGCATTGTAGCGATAGGAAATTTTTTTGTGGCTGCTGGTTGAGGGATTCAACAAGCAAATTTTTTTGGGTTTATGTGGACACAAAGATTGAGCTACACGAAATAAACACAACAATCAGCACTCACACAAAAATTCTAACAGACAAAAACATAACAAAACTCACGAGAAAAATAGATGCAAAAACTAGAGTTTGATTTTTGGCTTTTGTGTGTAGGGAAAAAATAAATCTAACTATGGGTAAATTGATCCTACCGTGGCAACCGTGCTCTGATACCAAGATGATAAGGGGTGCCCAATCTTCACGTCGTAGGATCAAGGATAACTTTGGATTTGCACAACCTGATGAACCGATGACACCAACCACTATTAGAATAGCAAGCTGCGGCAAAAGAATTTGCCCAACCATACGCTCATGATCCCGTCTACCTGACCACACAAGTAAATGTGTCACTGCTTCTGCAAATCACAAGAAACACAAGAACAACGGGGTTGAGAATGCCCAATTCTCCTCTAGGTTGCAATCGTATGCCAAACCCTTGGAAGAACAAACGTATAGCTTTCTAAAAATAATAGATTGGTTTTTTGTGGTGGTCCATAAAATAACCTGAGTACAAGGTATTTAAAGGCCAAAGGACTAATGGCGCAACAAATCCTCACATGCGCAAGAAAACATCGAGTGACATGCAAATTGTGGATGTGATTCTGGTGGGACCGATGCTGTACCATGCAAATTGAAGAAAAATCTCTTCTATTGCTTCGTGGCAGTCGGCTATATACGTGCATGTGTTGTGTTGGCTTGGTCATGCATGCATGATCTTTCCCTTTATATTTGCATTTTTCTCATACAAGCTACGCTAAATTTCTTTGTTTGCTTTCCAACCAAAGCTTTTAATGCTGCATGCTGCCTTGCCCTTTCTTCACGCAGCCAGCACACACACACCTGCCTTTTCCTTATGCCTTGGCCATGGCGAGCTTTGCATGCTTCGTCTACATGCTGTCCTTCCTCTATACTGCTCTCTTTGTTAAATTCCTCTCATACAAATCTGAGAACAACTAAAATACTAGCATTAGGTAGTAATCCGAGAACAACTAAAATACTAGCATTAGGTAGTAACCAGTTCTCATGTAAGTAAAACCAAATTCAACTAGGAGCAAGTTCACCTGTTGATTAATCTTTTTAGCGCATGCTCGTGTAATCAGTTCAATCGGGATGCCTCATCAAGATGGCTTCTGACGACATGGTAAATGACCTCGCTCTTATCTAGTAAATGGCGGGGAGGTCTCCCGCAGGATTGCCTGCTCTCCTCCTGCCTCTATTGCGGGATTTTATCCACATACCCAGTGGTGCCGAGTCTGTGGGGGTGCATATTTTTTTGCCTAGAGGGCCCTATGCATCACACTTTCACTCCTGAAATTATCTGTCGTCTTAATCGCCACAAACTCTTACCATTGCGACTCTAGGAATAGATACTTGTGGAAGGACGTTAGATCCTTCTCCACGTTTGCTTGACAAGGAGGCTCTTGAAATTCTTTCACGCTTTGCACACTGCTAGAAATGCATGTTGTCACACGGAGGCCTAGTGTTCTTTTGGAATCTCGAATGATCAAAAAATTTTGTCAGCAGCTGACTTTTCCGAACTTCAGTCACCTTCTTTCACGAAACAAACGTGATCTCAATCCGTTCCCGTGTAACTATTCTGACTATTCTCCGGAATGTGGACACTACTTGACGAGGATTGAGAGGGGTCCCAAACGCATCGATATGTGTGGTGGTAAATCGGCCCTCAGGCCTTTTCGATAGTTCTTTTCCTTTTTGGGATTTTCTAGAGGACGATGCATCACACGCAGCGACGATGTCGAAGAATGAGCGGACAACATCTTAAAAAGATAATAGAAGTGAGCAATTCTTGAGACAATGAACTAGAGACAAATATCAAAACTATTTACTTCAGGTAAATTTCATTTGTATCAATAATATATTCATGCTTTGTGATCTCTGAAATTCAGAATATATGCTCCTTTTGTTAGACAATTAGGCTTATTTTGTCATTTAAATGCTGGTGGAATTATGCTTTTAAAACAACAATATTTTACTAGAGTTAAATCTGAATTCATGCTAAAACCACATTAATTACAACAATCCAAAAAACCAAGTGCATGTACAGCAAAGGATATATCCAAAGACATGATAATAACATAGAGATCAAACTATTATCTCTCAACATGAACAATGTAATCAAGCCAAAGGACAATATGCTAAACTGAGCACAAGCATTAGCATTTGTAATTAACATAATGCATAGATTAAGAAGTGAGTTTTGCTCTCAGTTTGAGAAGTTGCTTAAGTTAAAACCTGGCCTTTTCACCCTTGTCAACAGATCATATATCAAAGGGACTAACTCCTCAGTATTATGCTAGTTTGATACTCTAAAATTACAAAAACAAACACCAGAGATGTGCTTCGACAGTAATAGCAGTAATAACTGAATCTAACAGTATTTAGTCCAGAACAGTAGTGATTTATACTTAACCAAAGTAAGAAACAAGTAATGATAAATCAATACTAGCATAATACTCTCTCATTAGTCACAGTGATCCCAATCTAATAAGTTACCCTCATGAGCACTCACAAAGCCCACATTCTATTATGCAAAGTCCCCCTAGTGCTAGCACTTACGAGGAGAACCACTGGAATCAGGCGAGGCGAAGATGGTGGAGGAGGCGGTGACGGCATCGGGGGAGGAGGTGACAGGCTCGGGGGAGGCAGCGACAGCATCGAAGGAGGCGGCGATGGGTTGGGAGTTGGAAGAGAGCAACTACCTCAGGGGAGGAAGGCCACCGGAGTCAGGGGAGGAGGAGGAGGGCGACGGCCTCGAGCGAGGAGTGCCGCCAAAGTCGAGGGAGGAAAGGAGGGTGACGGGCTATTGAGGAGGGCGATGGGTTCAAGGTGAGGTGGTAGCATTAGTGGGCAGTACAGTGGGGACAAACCCTAGTGCACAATACATAGGGGAATAATCACAAAATGATTCTATTTAACAACCATTTATGATATTTATCATAACAGATGATTCTTATTTAAAACCATCTGTAATAATAAAATCCGAGGACGATCGGATAGTCCGGAACACCGAAGCCATTTGGACTGGTCCGAACGTTACCAAAACCATCCGAGCATCCGAAACTGATCAAACGGTTCGAATAGCACTGAAGCCATTCAGACTGGTTTGAACGTTACTGAAACCATCCGAGCGTCCGAAGCTGATCGAACAGTCTGGACAACACTAAAGCCGTTCGGACTGGTCCGAACGTTACCGAAACCATCCAAGTGTTTGAAGCTGATCAAACGGTCCGGACAACACAGACGATATCACAGGCAATTCTTATTTAAAACTATATGAATAACAAAACATCATAGACAGTTTTAATATAACCATCTGTGATTATATATATCACAGACGTTTTTACTTTAAAACCTTCTATGATGTCACATACATATCACACATTCTCATATACATAAATGCAAATTCATATATATATGTATATCAGACATCCTCAAATATGCAAATTCACATATATATCACACATTCTTATATGCATAAATGCAAATTCACATATATATCACACATTCTCATATACATATATAAATGCAAATTCATCATGCTCTTTCTCTACCCTTATGCCATTTTCGAAAGGAGGCAACTCATCAAATTGATTGTATTCTTTCTCGTCCACTACATTATCAAATCTGACAATCCTTTTTTTTCCATGAAGAACTATGTGGCGCTTCTTATTTGCCTAGTCGGTTACATAAAAAACTTGAACAACTTGGTTGGCGAGTATGAATGGTTCATCTTTGTATCTGACACGTTTGAGGTCCACGGTAGTGACACTGTACTTGTCGACCTTCACATATAGGAGATGGACTCAATGACACCGAAATAAGGGAATCTTGAAAAGCATGTAGTCGAGCTCCCAAATCTCCTCTATGAACCGATAGTAGGAGTTCCTCAACTTATCGGTATTGAATGCATCTATGCGGACATCACTATTCTGGTTAGTGCTCTTTACATATTGAGCCTGTGTATAGAATGTGTACCCATTTATGTCATATCCTTACCATGTCACAACTGTAAATGTTGGCCCTTTTGCCAACCATGTTAGCATATCACTTGACGAGCTCTTATCGAGTCGGTCCTTCAACCATTGGTTGAACCGACTGTTGTGTTGTCTAGTGATTCAAATATCCAGCCGCTCTAGATTCTATTGGCAAAGCACGCCCATGTGCTAGTCGATATACGGGGACACTTCAGTCATGTGTTACAAAACTATAAAATGGGCTTGAGCATACGCATCCATATCTGGAGTGATCGCTTTCCTTCTGATGTTTCCGATACCCTTGAGCCTCCCCTCATGGAGAAATAGGCACACCTATTGCTTCAACCTGAGCCATGTAATCGACACAGAACTCAATAACCTCTTATGTTGCATAACCTTCGACGATGCTGCTCTCCGGCCGAGATTGATTCTATACATAGGACATAAGAATTCTCATGAACCTCTTAAATGGATACATGCTATGTAGGAACACAGGCCAACACATCCACACAATGTGAACAATGAGATGGACCATGATATCAAAAAATGATAGGGAAAATACATCTCAAGATGACATAGAGTCGCATCACCTTGTCCTGTAGAACATCTAATCCTTTGGGATCGATGATCTTCTGAGCAATTGTGTTAAACAAATAACACAACCTTATGATTGTCCCTCAGACATTGATCGGCAAAATACTTCTAATTGCAATTGGGAGTATCTGTGTCGCCAGCACATGGCAATCATGAGACTTTACCAATTAACTTCAAATCTTCTATCGATATAAGTTTCTTCATGTTGGCGGAGTAACCAGATGAAACTTTCACACCATGCAAGCACTGGCACAGTTCAATTCTCTCAGCCTTGAACAGAGTGTAACAAGCAGGGGGAAGCTAAGTTCATCCTTTATCGGTCTTTGTCGGTGCTAACTCTGGCCTAATGTCCATATCAACCAAGTCAAGCCGTGCATTTACACCATCCTTTGTTTCGTCACGAACATTCAGTAAGAGATCAATCAAACTATCACATACATTCTTCTCTACGTGTATGATGTCGATGCAAGGGCAAACTTCTAGGTGATCCCAATAAGCTAAGTCCCAAAATATTGATCTCTTCTTCGAGACGTTCTTCTCACAGGTCGTCGATTTACATCCCTTTTTGAGCACAACATTTAAATCCTTAACAATATCATAGATCACCTTTTTGCTTAAATGCTTTGGAGTTGAACTGTCCTCATTCTCTTTGTTGAATTGTTTCTTAATCTTGCGGTGTGGGTGAGCCCTCCGAAGGAACATATGGTGATGCATGTACACGGTTTTGCACGAGTGCTTTAGCCAAATACTCTAGGTATTACCTAAGCAGTAGGTACAGGTTTTGGCCCCTTTTGTACTATGGCCCGATAGGTTACCGATGGCAGGATAATCATTTATGGTGCAGAACAACAAGGAGCGTAAAGTGAAGTTCTCTTGTTTATACGCATCCCATACCTGTACTCCTTCAATCCACAGTATTTTTAGAACTTCCACCAATGGTGCTAAGTACACATCAATATCGTTCTCAGATTGCTTCGACCCTTGGATAAGTATCGATAGCAAAATATACTTCCGCTTCATACACAACCAAGGAGAATTGTTGTAGATATAGAGAGTTATGAACCAAGTGCTATGTTGGCTGCTCATGTTACCGGAAGGATTCATTCCATCTGTACTCAATCCGAACCTTATATTCCTCGGTTCTACGCCGAAATCTACAAGCCTCCTATCGATGTTTCTCCACTGGGCAGAATTAGCAAGGTGTTTTAGCATTTCATCTTTCTTATGCACTTCCAAGTGCCAACGCAATAGTTTTGCCTCCTTTGGGTTCGCAAAAAACCACTTTAAACAAGGAATTACAGGAAGATACCATGCCACCTTAGCAGGAGGTCCTCTCCTCACCTCTATTCCCGCATCGTCATCAGATTGATTCTTACAGTTGTATCGAGATGCGTTGCACACTGGATGTACATGTATGTTTGCATACTCTTTACGGTAGAGGATACAGGCGTTCGGACATATATGTATTCTTTCTACTTCCATTTCCAATGGACAAAGAACCTTCTTGGCTTTGTAGGTGGTTTTGGGCAACTCGTTCTCCTCTAGAAGCATGTCCACTAAAAGACCTAATAGTACCATGAAACTCTTATTGGACTAACAGTTGCTTGCCTTTAATTTCAGCAGTTCAAGTATGGCTGACAACCTTGTGTACTTTGACTTGCAGCACGTGAACAAAGATTTCTCTGAATCCTCCATTAAGCCACATAATTTAACATACTTTCTCTCATCATAGTTCCCTTCTACATCGCGAAGCATCTGATCCAGATTGTCATCATTCATCCTATCTGAATTGGAACCACAATCGACATGATCTACTCTTCACCATGATTGGTCCAATATGCATACCCCTTTTTGAAACCCATTCGAATCAAGTGTACTTTAATCTGCACTTGACTCTTAAATACCTTTAGATTCTTGCAGTCAATGCATGGACCGTATATATATTCCACCCCTTGTTCAACATATCCTCCTTGATAGCTCTTATAAAACCAGAAATGCCATTAATGTACTCTTCACTCACACAGTTCCCAATGTATATCCAGCTTCGGTCCTACATTACGCAAATAACAATTTAGTACAACATATTCAATTAATTAATTACTACACTATATATGTACGATCTAAATTAAGTAGCTATATGTAGCAATAATAATTAATTAAATTGAATTAAGTATAAATAGACTATGAAGTGACAAAACCTTAAACCCTAAACCATGCTAGATGTAAAATAATCTTCTCTCTATATTAAGCTAGCTAGATCAACCATCTTCAAATCTCCTTTCACCAAAAGCTATAAATGTAAATTATAATGTAATTAGGAACAAATTACTAACTGTAGGTAGTCAAAAACTTAGTGGATCTACAATTACTCTTGCCAAATAGTCTCCTTTTACCAAATTGCCTCAAAACCCTGCCTCCAGCTCAAAGCAGCAGTGTAAATCTAGAATTTAAGAAAGAGGGTTGACGGGTTTGCGTGCAATTAATGTGATGGAATTATCACAGACGGTTTTTATTTTATTTTACAAAAACCATCTGTGACAACTTAATTATCACAGATGGTTTTTAATACAAACCGTCTGTGATATTTGGTAATATCATAGACGGTTCTTGTTAATAACCGTCTGTGATACTTCATAGACGGTTTTAACCACGAACCGTCTGTAATATTTCCTCTTCACAAATGGTTTTTAGGGCTGGCAGCAACACAAACGGTCTCTAAACTAAAACCGTCTGTGATTGTAAGACAGATGGTTTTGGGGAACCGTCTGTGATGTGGTGTCTAACATATGACTTTTTGTAGTAGTGATAATTTAGCCTATTTCAGTATTGCCCTGGCATATACAACTTAAATCATTATGGATATCAAAACTGAGCCCATGTGTTTGACGACCCTGTACTACATCATAGGGTAATTGCCATGATATTAATACAATGATATAAAAATTGGCCACACAGGAACCAAGAAGTGCAGTTGCTGAATTTACTAAATAGTAGGGGAGACATGTCTTTCTGCATTTACTCTCTCTTTTTGTCTGAAATGTGTCAACTGTAGTGGCAGACTATCGGAATTTTGATATCAATATATTGTATTTTGTCACATTTGTGTTTTTCCAATTATTTGTGCGTTCTACATTCCACACCAATATTTCATGTACAAGGATTGTTTAACACTTAGCACTTTAGCAGTCAGTGCCATGCTTAGCCTTAAAATGTGCACGTGCTTGTTAGTTTTTTTTTGTTATGGATATTGAATTCCTGTCACCTTGCTTTAAAGTCAGAAAGGCATGCATAAGAAGTAAGTACTGCTATTTGTTTGTATCACAGATGTGTGCTTCGTGGGTGTGTTCCAAAGAAATTGTTGGTGTATGGATCCAAGTACTCTCATGAGTTTGAAGAGTCTCATTGCTTTGGATGGACATATGAGACTGAGGGAGGCAAGAAATAATGGAATATATAGCATTCATCAAGGTAATATCAGTTTCTTACTCTCTCGGAGCCTGTCTATATTTTTTTATTTTTAAATATATATACTTGCCGTAATATTACATCTTTTCTTTTGCAAAATATCGTATCGCAATATCGTTGTATCCTTGTTTTTTGCCATACTTTTCTTATTATATTGTATGTTGAAGCATTGAACTAAAGTTTTATGTCAATAATGCATTTGTAACATACTTTTGTTACACTATTGTGTCGGTATAAATTGACATTACTTCTAGACTGTTAGCGTTTTAGAGTTCAGTCTAGGATACAATAAAATTCTAGATTCGTCACTGTTCAGCTTCCCTACATATGATTTGTTGTGGATGTCATGTGAGAGTGAATGTTCATGGCAACCTCCTCTGCTTTGCGATGCTATGCGCCCTGCCTACGGCTCTATTCTCGCTGTTGTCCGGCTATCTGCGCGAGGCAGCTGCATCTCCCGGCATTCATTGGACGATATCCCCATTTGGGTCGTATCACATAGATCATTACATAGCCCTATCCACACGTGGCAGTATCCCAGCGAGGCGAGGTCCTTGAAGTTTCGTGATAACCAAACTTATTAGTACTATTCTGGTACCGGTCGGTCTAGCCGGTATGTACCATTTCGCCATATAAAATAGTGCAGAGCAACCATTCATTTCTTTTCGTATCGGTTTCGGTATCGGTCAATATCAGCTCGATACCGATCAATACAGGCTATACCGCTTCGATACTTGACAATACCGACCAAACCAGTAGAATTGACAATACCTTTTATTGAACTTATTAACTATATGTTATATTTGATCCTACAACTAAATATTTAGAGTAATATTACAAGCGAAATTTGATGTGCATATAATTAAACATATATATATATATATATATATATATATATATATATATATATATATATATATATATATATATATATATATTATACTCCAAAATGATACATCGGGCCAAAAATATACCATCTCAAAAGCCAAACTGGTATAGCCTCCAAAATTGTATTGACAAGTATGCCATCAATAGCTCGCTCATGCGTCGGGAAAAAATGCTTGGTCATTGCAGAAGCACCCGAATTTACGGCCGTATGATTTGTGTCACGATTCATGCCCAACAATCGACCGTGGCAAGATTTATTGGCAATGATAAGGTTTTCAGGTTCATCAAACACTAGTGACTAGCCAAATATTTCGCGGGTGGTTGGCAGCTACGCAAAGGGTGGTATAGGTGGGCTGGTGGTGACCAGTTCAATGAGACGATTTAGTTAGATATTGCAGCTTATTGTTGTACGCGAGGTAAAGGGTGGCATAGGTGGGCGGTGGTGACCAGTTCAATGAGACGATCTAGTTAGATATTGCAGCTCATTGTTGTATGCGAGGCGAAGGGTGGCATAGGTGGGCCGGTGGTGACCAGTTCAATGAGACGATCTAGTTAGATATTGTAGCTCATTGTTGTACGCGAGGTAAAGGGTGGCATAGGTGGGCCGGTGGTGACCAGTTCAATGAGACGATCTAGTTAGATATTGCAGCTCATTGTTGTACGCGAGGTAGAGGTAGGGCGAGGAAGGTGGGGGAGGCTGTGGACTAGGGCATGAGGGAGGACAAGTGGGCATAGATTGGTGGTGGAGGTGGAATGATAGTGAGCCACGCTGACACCAATGAGATAGGTGGTATGCAAGGTGGCGATGGCGTATCAACGATTGAAGTAGATCAAATGTCCGAGAGGGGAGAGGTGAATTAAGAATCTTTCTAAAACTATGGCCACATTAAAAACTAATCTCCTGTCCCAACCGAAGTGGCTAAGTCAACCACGGATGACTTCGATGGCTTTCAACCACGGACGACCTCCGTTGGCTTTCGACCATGGATGACTTTTGATGGCTTTCGACCACGGATGACTTTTGATGGCTTTCGACCACGATGACTTTCGACCACAGACAACTTCCGATGGCTTTCGACCATGATGGTTTTCGACCGCGGATGATTTCCGATGGATTTCAACCATGATGGATTTCGACCACAGATGACTTCCAATGGCTTTCAACCATGATGGATTTCGACTATGGATAACTTTCGATGGCTTTCGACCACGGATAGCTTTCGATGATTTTTTATTATGACTTTCGATGATTCTCGGCCACCAACTAAGTTTGATTGCAATAGTTTCTGGCTTTCAACCACCAACCACTCACGAAGGCCGATGGTTTTTGACTTTCAACTACCGACTACTCCCGATGGCTTCTAGCTTCCGACGAGTCGTTCCCAGTGTTCACTTTCGACCACGTCGATACTTGACCCTGGTGTCTTGCTCTGCTAACCCCGCTATCTGGATTATGTCTACTACCTTGATTCTACCACTGTATCATCAGATCGGCCAAGCTTGGTTTAAGCTATGCATGTTTTCGATCACCTCATTCTCTTGTGGTGTTCGATATCAACGAGGTTGAATACATGGGTGTGCGCGGCCAATGCAAAGGCTACACTATCAATGGCCCCACAGACCAATGAGGCTATGGATCATGCCAACGCCCACATCTACATCAACCATTCATCACACGCATCGAGAATTTGAAGTGAAGATTGAAGACGACGACCAATATGCAGGTTAGTCGGAGGTATTCAGTGAGTGCACCCCGCGGATATAATTAACCAGGAGCCTTCCGAGGCTCCGGGAACTAGGAGATCACATCGCCTATGTCAGACATGCTATGCAAAATAGGCTATGGAACATATATATATAAAGGGAACTTGTAATTTTATTATTCTCAAATGAATGAATAAAATACATGTTTTTCCTATCTTTCTTGTGTTTATTTATTTATTATGTACTTTAATACATTGGCACACCCGCATCTTATACCCTGAGGTAAGAACTTCAAGAGCGATTTCTCGCGTCAAACAGTTTAGTTCACAGGCTAAGGATGCTTAAACTTACACAAGAGTTTTGCCACAAACATAGTGACACCTATGGCCTGCTTGGTTCACAGGCTAAGGACGCTTAAGTTTATCAAAGGTTTTTGCCATAAACACAGTGACACATATGGCCTATTTGGTTCACAGTATAAGGATGCTTCAGTTTACCAAAGATTTTTGCTACAAAGAAAATTCGCGCCACAACTAGTTTGCCTAAAAAATCTTGCAACAACTTATTGAGCCTGTGACGTGTGAAATCTTGCCAAGAAAAGTTTAGCATACCTTCCACTTAACTTGCTCTCCTTCCCTACTTGCACTGACAATCAACGGCCTGCCCCCACAACCCGGTGGGTCCGTGTCATGCTGGCCTCGCTTGGACCGAGTGACACCTCTAATAGTGAAACATCTCACACCTTTCACAGATGAAAGGCAATGAAGCACTGGGACAGGAGTGTGGAAACGTATAGAAGGCAGACACTGCAGCAAAAATACTGTAGCTATATATATATATATATATATATATATATATATATATATATATATATATATATATATATATATATATATATACACACACACACACACATATATAGGAAAAATACCTTTTCAGAGGTATACGAGTATTTAAGACCAAATAGGTGGTATGAACAATTTTTCAAAGGTGGTATGCATATTTTTTTTGACATACTCCTTTTTATGTACGTATATAAAGGTATTTATAAAATACGCTAAAAACTATAGACTTCCTTGCAATTTTTTCGTGTGATTCACATTGGAGTATCTTATAATTAGTATACGAGTATACCTAAAGTGATAAAGGAGTATTTCAAGTTTGTTTAGGTGGTATATTAGAGGTGGGTGTAATTACACCCGGGAGTAGAAAAAGGCTTCATATATATATATATATATATATATATATATATATATATATATATATATATATATATATATATATATATATATATATATATATATATATATATATATATATATATATATCCAATTTTGTTGTAGGAAACCACTATAGCAGTCGAGTTGGAGCGTTTGTTTGCCACAAACATAGTGACACATATAGCCTGTATGATTCACATGCTAATGATGCTTAGGTTTACCGAAGATTTTTGTCACAAACATAATGACATGTATGGCCTGTTTGGTTCACAGGCTAAGGATGCCTAAGTTTATCAAAGATTTTTTCAGCGATGAAGAAGTCGGCCTATGCGGCCACCTAGGCGCCGTGTAGGCGCTCGGTGACAGTAGTCTGCCGCGCCTCGGGAGAAAGGCGGGTGCTTGGGCGCTAGGCGGTGAGGCGGGTTGTAGGCGGTCAAAGGCGGCCTGGGCGGGGAGGTTGACCAGGCAGCTACGGCGGGTGTTCGGTGGCCGCGGCGGGCGTTCGGCGGTTGAGGCGGGCGTTTGGCGGCCGAGGCAGCCGTGTTGGCCGCCTAGGTGGGCTAGGCGGAGAACAGAGCATGGAGTATATAAAAAGAGGGAGAGAATTTTTGCCAAATACCAAATACCAATAGTGGAGGGCGCCGCACGGGGAGCTAGCATTTCTTCGCGTGCACACGGGGCCACCGCCGCCACCGACTTGCCATATTTTGCCTTGCCGTCGCCGGTGAACACCGCCTTACTACCTCACCGGATTCCACCTCGCCCAGCCGCCCAGGTGTGTTCCACCTCGGCTCCTCCTCTTCATTGTGTACTTGTTGTCTTCCCTCTGGCTTCCGCTCGTGCTTGTCCGCTGTCTTCTCCGCCTCCCCTCCCCTTCGCCCTCTCCGTCTCCCCCTGTCCCCCTTCGCCTCCCCACCGCTGCGCCGTCACGGCCAGATGGCCCCACAAGGGCGGAGATCGGCGAGGGCCGAGGAGGAATGGCGAGGGCCAAGATGGCGAGGGAGGGATTGAGAGACGATGACCAATGCGCAGCTTAGTCGAAGGTATTCCGTGGGTGTTCCCCGCGGATATAATTAACCAGGAGCCTTCCGAGGCCCTAGGAACCAAGAGATCACATCACCTACGTCAGACATACTATGCAAAGCAGGCTGTGGAGCGCATATATATAAAGTGAACTTGTAATTTTGTTATTCTCAAATGAATGAATAAAATACATATTTTTCCTATCTTTCTTGTGTTTATTTATTTTTTATGTATTTTAGTACATTAGCACGTCCGCATCTTATACCCTGAGGGAAGAACTTCGAGAGTGATTCCTCGCATCAAACAGTTTGGTTCACAAGCTAATGATGCTTAGGTTTATCGAAGATTTTTGTCACAAACATAATGACATGTATGGCCTGTTTGGTTCACAGGCTAAGGATGCCTAAGTTTATCAAAGATTTTTTCAGCGATGAAGAAGTCGGCCTATGCGGCCACCCAGGCGCCGTGTAGGCGCTCGGTGACAGTAGTCTGCCGCGCCTCGGGAGAAAGGCGGGTGCTTGGGCGCTAGGCGGTGAGGCAGGTTGTAGACGGTCAAAGGCAGCCTGGGCGGGGAGGTTGACCAGGCAGCTACGGCGGGCGTTCGGCGGTTGAGGCGGGCGTTTGGCGGCCGAGGCAGCCGTGTTGGCCGCCTAGGTGGGCTAGGCGAAGAACAGAACATGGAGTATATAAAAAGAGGGAGAGAATTTTTGCCAAATACCAAATACCAATAGTGCAGGGGGCCGCACGGGGAGCTAGCATTTCTTCGCGTGCACACGGGGCCACCGCCGCCACTGACTTGCCAGATTTTGCCTTGCCGTCACCGGTGAACACCGCCACGCTACCTTGCCGGATTCCACCTCGCCCAGCCGCCCAGGTGTGTTCCACCTCGGCTCCTCCCCTTCATTGTGTACTTGTTGTCTTCCCTCTGGCCTCCGCTCGTGCTTGTCCGCTGTCTTCTCCGCCTCCCCTCCCCTCCGCCCTCTTCGTCTCCCCTTGTCCCCCTTCGCCTCCCCACCGCCGTGCTGTCACGGCCGGATGGCCCCACAAGGGCGGAGATCGGCGAGGGCCGAGGAGGAATGGCGAGGGCCAAGATGGCGAGGGAGGGATTGAGAGACGATGACTAATACGCAGCTTAGTCAAAGGTATTCCGTGGGTGCACCCCGCGGATGTAATTAACCAGGAACCTTCCGAGGCCCTAGGAACCAAGAGATCACATCACCTACGTCAGACCTACTATGCAAAGCAGGCTGTGGAGCGCATATATATAAAGCGAACATGTAATTTTGTTATTCTCAAATGAATGAATAAAACACATATTTTTCCTATCTTTCTTGTGTTTATTTATTTTTTATGTATTTTAGTTCATTAGCACGTCCGCATCTTATACCCTGAGGGAAGAGCTTCGAGAGTGATTCCTCGCATCAAACAGTTTGGTTCACTTGCTAATGATACTTAGGTTTACCGAAGATTTTTTTCACAAACATAATGACATGTATGGCCTGTTTGGTTCACAGGCTAAGGATGCCTAAGTTTATCAAAGATTTTTTCAGCGATGAAGAAGTCGGCCTAGGTGGCCGCCCAGGCGCCGTGTAGGCGCTTGGTGACAGTAGTCTGCCGCGCCTCGGGAGAAAGGCGGGTGCTTGGGCGCTAGGCGGTGAGGCGGGTTGTAGGCGGTCAAAGGTGGCCTGGGCGGAGAGGTTGACCAGACAGCTACGACGGGTGTTCGGTGGCCATGGCGGGCGTTCGGCGGCTGAGGCGGGCGTTTGGCGGCCGAGGCTGCCGTGTTGGCCACCTAGGTGGGCTAGGCGGAGAACAGAGCATGGAGTATATAAAAAGAGGGAGAGAATTTTTGCCAAATACTAAATACTAATAGTGCAGGGCGCCGCACGTGGAGCTAGCATTTCTTCGCGTGCACACGGGGCCATCACCGCCACCGACTTGCCAGATTCTGCCTTGCCGTCGCCGGTGAACACCGCCTCGCTACCTCGCTGGACTCCACCTCGCCCAGCTGCCCAGGTGTGTTCCACCTCGGCTCCTCCCCTTCATTATGTACTTGTTGTCTTCCCTCTGGCCTCCGCTCATGCTTGTCCGCTGTCTTCTCCGCCTCCCCTCCCCATTGCCCTCTCCGTCTCCCCTAGTCCCCCTCCCCCTTTGCCTCCCCACCGCCGTGCCGTCACGGCCGGATGGCCCTGCGTGGGCGGAGATCGGCGAGGGCCGAGGAGGAATGGCGAGGGAGGGATTGAGGGAGGGAGGAGCTTGGGAGAGTGAGGGAGGGACCAGTCGAGGCAAGGATTGAGCGAGTGAGAGATGCTAGAGGTGGCGCTACTGAGAAATGGAGAGCGAGCGATTGGGCGAGGGAGTGACTGGCAAGAGAGAGAGATTGGCAGATGGACTGAGGCCTAATGGCCACCGAAGGGCAACGAGTTTATATTACGGTTATTACCTCATAGCAATCAAGCAATGCAATCAATAATGCATGTTTCGGTTGTTTACCTGTTTGATACACGATTGCATTCTATTAATGCTTTAATAATTACACTTTTATCAATACTTTGTTAATCTTTAATTCTTTATGCTATGTATGTGTACCATGTCATATGTTGCTTCGGCGTCGGAGGTGAGCACCACTGAAGATAGCCTCAAGAGAAAATCAGGTGACGTAGGGTGGGAATATGTGTTGGTGAATCCGAACAACTTAGACAAGGAAAATGCATTTTGTGTGATAAGGTTGTTTCCAGTGGGATTTATAGGATCAAGCAACATATTGCACACATTAGTGGAAATATTGTGAAATGCCCCAAATCAACAAAACAAGATCAAGAGAAGTGTCGAAATTCTATTACGGAGGCAAGGAACAAGAAGAAGAGCAAGAAAGCTCATGAGGATGAGGTTAGGGATGATGTGACCATTTGAGATGATGGTGAGGATGAAGGGCACGAAGAGATTGGAGGATCGGCACCTCAAAAGTTAGGCCCTATGGATAAGTTTGTCAATCCATTTGATTCTCAAGGTAGTAGTTTAAGCACTCAAGAGGTTAAGTGACAACAAAAAATTACGGAGGCAATTTGGAAAGAGAGGCTTCATAAGGTGAAGCAATATGTGGCGAGGTGGCTTTACGTATTAGGTATATCTTGTATCATATTTTAGGTGGCTTTAGGTGTATTGTTCAATGCAAATAAATATTAACTCATATATGCATTAAATATTAATTCATGTATGCATTAACCTTGTATCATTTTTACACTTTAGGTGTATCGTTCAATGCCATAAACAATGATGAATTCAAGAAAATGATGGAAGCTGTTGGTCGATTTGGCCAATGATTCTTAGGTCCTTCCTAATATGAATGTCGAGAGCCATTGTTGAAGGAGGAGGTAGCGAGAATAAGTGGTTTGTTGAAGGCACTTGAGGAAGAGAGAGTTATGACCTGGTGCTCTATCATGACTGATGCTTAGACGGACCAAAGGAGAAGGAGCATAATGAACTTATGTGTGCATTGCTCATTGGGGACATGTTTCCTAGAATCAAAGGAGGCCTCGGAAGGTGCACACACAAGTGAGTACATCTTGGAGTATGTGGATGCTTGGATTGAAAAAATAGGTCCACAAAATGTTGTGCAAGTTGTGACGGATAATACTTCTAACAACATGAGAGCAAAAGAATTGTTGAAGGCCAAAAGTCCAACTGTGTTTTGGAGCTCATGTGCAACACACACCATAAACTTAATGCTTCAAGGAATACGGAGAGTAACTATAAGTTGATAATTGAAACAATTGATGCAAAGATGAAGGGAAAACATGATTCTCTATTGCACATGACGGCATACCTATTGAATCCATATTACAGTTATCGTAATCGATCAATCTTTTTGGAACAAACCATAATGGATGGATTCATTGAATGTGTCAAAATCTTTTATCATGGTGATGAAGAAGCGATAGATCAAGTGCTCAATGTCGACTTTGACATTTTCAAGGAAAAAAGAGAAACATTTTGGAAAACTCCTGCACGACTTAGATGTCAAAAGTTTGATCTTATTCCCAGTAAACTTGTTCTCACTTCTCAAATTTAATGAAACAATGCATGCAAATTGTCTTTTATCCATTACTAATATTTTGCTTCCTATTATATATCCAATTGGTGGTCTCAGTATGGATGTCATGTTCCTCGCTTGCAAAGATTGGCTATAAGAATTCTTTCCTTTACCTCAAGTTCATCCCGGTGTGAAAGAAATTGGAACACTTTTGACATGGTTACTCACTCATTAACTCTTAAATTCCATCTCTTATGTTACTATTTCAATTTAAATACTTAACTAACCTTTATTTTGCAACTCGTAGATACATACTAAGAAGAAAAATAAATTAGATGTTCATCACCTCAACAATCTTGTCTATGTTCAATTCAATGCAAGACTTATGAACAAAAAAGAAAAGAGCAAATCAAAGAATATAGATATCTTTTAACTTCGCACGCTACTTTTGCTCAAGGATGGGTTATTGAAAGTGGGGATGAGGAGGTTGACCCTGAGACGGACCTTTCATGGAAACTTATTGAAGAAGCAAGTGGGGCTAATGAAGCCACACAACCTCGTAGTAGCACAAGAGTAAGATAACTTCATGAGGATGATTTTGAATCCGAACGTAAAGAGGAAGAGGAGGTGAACGAGGAACTTGAGGATGTTGAGTTCAAATTTGATCAAGATGAAGTGATTCCAACAAAGGATTACAGTCAAGAGGATGAAGATTGACCATTTTATCTATGCATGCTACCTTGTTAAAGTTTCTTTAAGAATTATTTTGCTATGTGTGGTTGAGAACTTTTGGTGTGAAATGTTGTGAACTATGTCTATGCGTGATTGTGAATTTATTTTATACTTTTATTTGATCTATGCGGCTATGTTTTATTGTCTTGCAGTCATTTATTATTTTTTCATTCTTTCATACTTACATAGAAGTCTAAAGAGCAATAGTTGTATAAATTGATCCACATATTAAGAGTCTCATGTATTGCTTAATTTTTATTGTGCAGGTTTACATGAAGTATTTACATCAAGAATTTACATCAAGTGATAAAGTATCCATCATTATCATCGTATTTATAGCATTACAAGTTATTCCAGGTAACTATTCTTCCTCCAAACATCATATATGTCTTGATATCGCCAATAGCAAATCATGCTAAAGTTGGCCGCCTAGGCCCTGCCTAGGCGGCCTAGGTGCTAGGCCCCTGTTTGTCGCCCGTGTAGCGTCTAGTGCCTAGCGCCTACTTGAATATTGAATGTTTACAACAAACATAGTGACACGTATAGCCTGTTTGGTTCACAGGCTAATGGTGCTTAAGTTTACAGAAGATTTTTGCCACAAAAATAGTGACACGTGTAGCATGTTTGGTTCACATGCTAATGATGCTTAACTGTACAGAAGATTTTTTGCGACAAACATAGTGGCACTTATGGTCTAATTGGTCAAGGGCTCAAGGCTGCCTAAGGGAATTGGCAAACCATTGCAATCTTTAGCTTAATTTCCAACCAAGAGTTCCAATCGATAATACGTGTAGCCTATGAAGTACTAGGAACCACGCGGGCGCGCAACGGTGTCCTCATCACGGTGACGATCGCCGCGCCCTCAAGACAAGTGGACGGTTTTCTCGTTGCCGACTGGCCACCACTCGAACCGCTCGACCAACCTCCCGAGGAAGAACTGTAGGACAGCCACGGCGACGTCAGCACCGCGGCACACCCTCCGCCCGGCCCTAAACAGCATCATCTTGACCTCTGCGCTGCCAAAAGGAGACGACGTCCATCCGAGCGCCCTCCCCGCCTTCCAAGAATCGCTCCGGCATGAACCTGTCCGGGTCCGTACGTCCACGCCATCACGTCGTGGCCGATCTCGGCCAACGCGTAGTTCACGACGGATCCCCTCGGGATCACGTATCCGCCGTTGAGCGGGACGTCACGGTCCACCATGTGCACCAGGACGTAGTGCACTGGCGGGTGACGGCTGAAACAAAATCAAAAATTTCAAAAGAATTTGATTTCTTGTTTGAATTTGATTTCTAGTGAATCTTAGCCAAATCCTACACTCAATCTCAGCCATCCAAGCCCTAAAATTCCTGCTTCATTGCACCAACGGCGAATTTTTGCGCTGGTACTATTCATCACACAAAAAATCTTTCTGCCGCCCCTGTTTTGCCGCCGCCCGACCCTTCTCTTCGCTCCCGCGCCTTCTCACGCCTTCCCCGCTGCTGCCACCCTGCTGCGTGGTGTCAGTAGCGGTACTACCCTGTCTCCCCATCCCTAATATCTCCCGTGGCACCCTTGCCGCGCGTTAGCACCGCCAGACCCCTCCACCACCGCCTCTGCTCCCTTCTCCCCCTCTTGACCAACCAGCCGATTCAAACCACCACTGACCGCCAAAATATCATGCTTTAGCCATCAGGTTCATCCCCCTTAGCCACCTCTCCCTCTAGGCTATGCCACGCACCACCGCCGCCAATACCCACCCCCTGTGCCGAACCACCTCCCTAACCCAACACTCCCAATCAAGCCCTCGGCTAGAGCATCGCCGACGACCATCAAAAAGTCCCAAGGTGAGCCAAATTTCAAATCTTGTTGTTTAGCTCATCATTCTTCGATTGTGTTCACCAATAGCTACCTCTTGACCCTAAAAACCTCCTTGAACCGCCGCCTTAGCTCCCCAAGCTCTCCTCTTCTCTGCCGCTGAAGCCCACTGCTCGGCCATGGCACCTCACCATGAACCACCACTTCCCCGAGCTTGCCCTAACCCTAGAGATGCTTAAACGCAAATGCTACTGTCCTAGAAACCCACTGATACTCCTTGTGCCATTCAAACGTCCCGCGGAAGGAAGACCTCGCCGTCGGCAAACACCGACTCCCCTGCCCCCGCCAACCCCAAAAATGGAATCCCAGTAGTGCCAGAAACCCAACCATGATCTCCAATTCCATCGCAAATCACTATAGCCCCACCAATCGCCGTTGCTCTCCTCCTCTAGTAGTGCCAGGAATCCAACCATGATCCCCAATTCTGTCGCAAATCACTATAGCCCCACCGATCACCATTGCTCTCCTCTGTTTTCGGTGCTACAGTGCCGACGGAGGTGGAAGATGACACTCTTCATCTTGGGCCCAACAGTGACGGGCCGAATCGGCTAGCAGACCAGGCCGAGATTTCACTGTAGCAAGCGGGATTCGGCATGAATAGTGTTTGAACCCGTGATGAACAGTAAATGCCCTCGATGAACAATAACCGTCTGTTACTGTTCACTCGACCCGATCGTCTATTAACCCGACCCGCAATGAACAGTATCCGACTCGGTAAGCACAGTAAAACCCGGTTTGAACAGTGAACCCGACTCGTTACTGTTCACCAAACCCTAAAAAGCATAAATATACCCATTTCATTTGTTTCAAGCCCACCGACCCATTTCTTAACTCCATTCTATCACATCGGACACCTATAAGCCCAAAACCTAATTTAATTGGTTTTCTTGGATTTTATTTCTTTATTTAATTTCTTTATTCCTAGCTCAACCCTTCGAGCATGGAATTGAATTATTTTCTTTTGCTTTATGCTAGCACACGATGTCAAAGGTTAACCAGTTCAAGAAGGAAAAGCTCAAGATCAAGCACAAGAATCAAAAGAATACGAAATTGTAGAATACATTGATCCGCAAGGTAAGTCACATGTCTTTGATCATGTTAAACCTACATTTCTTTAATTATTTATTTATCAGTATTTTCATTATGTTATTTACGCATTGTTATTTCTTATACAATAAATATTTAGAATGACATGATATTAGTTATACCCTACCACATGAAAAAGCCCTGTTTTATTTGATAGCCATATTCACCTTGATAAGCCCTAGTAATAATAAATAACTATAAAATATACCATGCTAGTTTAGAAAATTCAACTACTTTACACTAGTAGTGGTGGTGCCATAGTGCACTAGGATATTTATTTGTGAATGGTTACCTGGTTGATAAAAGTAAGGACTGAAACCTTATGCTAAGTAAAAAAACATAGTAACTGCTCAACCATAAGCGTTGACTTGTCAAACCCAGTTTAGTAGCTACTCAAATCAATTAAATATCTACTATAAGGATATGATATACTATTCCAGAAAAGGGAACAGTAGGCATAAGAATGTGGTATGGAAATGGTAAAACCATACTTATGGAAACGGTAAAACCATACTTTCATAACGGTGGGCTCCGCCCTGTCAGGCTATCATATTCCGTGACAAGGGGTATCTAGTCTATCGGGTAGAGGCTACATAAAGAGATGAACAGTAAAACAACCTTATTTTCTCAACTCAGTCATGAGGGTTGAGGAATCTTGTGGATAAAGTTGGGAAGCTCTACAGAGTCATAATATATAGTATTCGAATACGCCGTGCTTCCAGTAAATAAAGCTGTGTTTAATGGGTGATTCCAATAGCAAAGCATAAGTAGATTTGGAAATGTTGAAGTTTGGTAATCGAGATGTTGAAATCCCAAATTCCTTAAGAAGTTCATGATTTGTTATCTTGTGTTTAAAAACAAAATGTTCATTAATAAAATTGCATCCACAATACTTTAACAAAACCAATATACTCCCATCTTTTGGAAATCCTAGTAAGTAGTTATATAGCATTTCCCCATGTGACTTGTTGAGTACGGTAGGTTGTACTCATGCTTGCTAAAATCATAAACAGAAGAAGATGCTTGCTAAGAAAATGAAGAAATCCACAAAGATGACGTTGAGGAGCACTACGATATAGATGACACCTAGTGTTAGGGTTTATTCTATACTCAAGCATGCATGTAGAGTTTCTTTTTGTATTATATTATAATTTTGGGTTATACACCCCGTTGTGTAAAACTTGGCTACTAAGCCTTAATTTTATAATAAAGTTTGGTTTTTATGCTTAAGCTTATGTTGGCAACGGTGTACACTCATCTACAGTACTCGCAGCTAAACAATCCTGGGTAGTTGCGAGGAAATCCTAACTGCCCCAGAAATGGGGGTGTTACAGAGTGGTATCAGACCTATCTTGCTTGACTATAGGATAAGACCCTAAATTATACTAAGAATGTTTACAAATTCTAATTTCAAGAATATCAAAAAATAATAATCTTCATAAAATATAAGTATTATGGCTGTCCTTTCTCTCCTAAATGCTATCTCATCTATCCGAGAATTTTCTTAAGTTCAATTTTGTTTTTGAAAAAGATTTATATCTATCCTTCTCTAACCTCAAAATTACAGATGATAGACTACCTGCACACAGAGCCAAAAAGAAGAGAAAAGAAAAGAAAGAGAAAGGGGAAGAAAGATAGGTCATAATAGAAATAATGCTAGTATAGAAGAGACCCTTGTGTAGTAATGTCTTTTGTCTGTAACACAAGTTGTAATGCGTACCTCATATGTATGGTATATGTTCAACTTGCAAAAAAAAAAATAAGTAAAAACTATGTTTGCTATCTCATAATTTGTTTGCTACTGAGAGACCATGTGGAGGTGTCCCCATGTTTGCTTAGGGCGCTTGTTCTTCTTCTCGATCGGTCGATTTGGGTATTTTATGTTTGAGTATCTTTTTCTGATGCAATTGTTGTGTATACTGTTTCGAGCGGTGCTATGTGATGGTTTCTTGTCTGTGATGGCTGCAGGACTTTGAGGTGGAGTCGTGATGAGGCATGGATGACCGGACTAGGTACGGGCAGTGCTGAGGTCAAAGCGGTCAAGAGATGTCGAAGACGATGAGGACTCGAAGTGGTTGCAAGGCGTCGATAGCGAGAAAAGAGGAAGCTTCCAGGAATGCGCGTGAGGGGCAATTTGGTAAAATTGACTCAAGCCTGAGGAAGTGGATTCGGTTGAAGATAACGGGTTGGAGACCCGTTAGTGGAAGAGAGGGTTTAGGGTTTGGAGAAGGCATGTTTGGTTTCCCTGTAATCCTGGTTGTTTTGACTTATTTCCTTGCTTGGATGAGGGTCATGGAGTGGAGAGTGGCTGACTCATCTTGATTTGCTATTTGGGTGTGAGCTCCTGCCTTCATATAGGTTATGAGGAGAGTCAGGCAGAGGTGAGCTCAAGTAGTAGAGTCGAGTTCTAGTGTGTATTCTCAGAGTGTCTCTCGTGTGTGTTGCTTAGGTAGTGAGCACAAGATATGAGACTTTGTGTGAGAGAGCTGTAGACAATCATGTAATCATTCCTCTACATGTAATTGCCCATGTCTTTGAATCATTATGAGAAAGTCTATTTCTGAGATGAAATGGTTCCCTATTCTTTTTCAATGTTTTGTTCTCAGTTCAGCTCTTTGCTCTTTTGGTTTTGAGATGAAACCCTGTTGAGATAGTTGTTGTTTCTTTTGCTTAGAACTGGGATTATACTCAAGGCCATATGGCTACTTCATTCCCGAGAGCAGAAGATTGAATCAAAGTTTCTTTTCTTTTTCTGTCTTGCGCCAAACTTCCTCTGTTTCCAGCTGCATAGGGTTTGAAGGTAGAGCATGTGTGGTCCTTGGTATCTAGCCAAAATGGTTTGCTAATTGCTTGTATTTTCTTGTCATGAGATCACTCCCTGCTGCATTTCAAAGTCTCATGAGCAAAAGATTGGAGAATGGTAAGTAATTTAAAAATCAATCTCATTTTCGGTTCAAAGTTCAGTTTCTATCCAGATTTTGGTTCATTGCCTTTTGGTCTGAATTTTCTTGTTCTTGAGAACCAGCTGCGCTGCTATTTACTTTGAGTCTCTAATTTCTTTGGCCGGAGAAGAGCAGCACTAATCCAAGAATTTCCCTGTTTTTCAGCCGGCTGTGCAGTAATTACTGTTTCAGTTCGGTCAGCCCATGCGCTACTGCTCTCGGGTGTAACACTGCAGGCTGTCTGGTCATATACTACAGTCTGAATTTTATCTTTTCTTTAGTTTTGTTTCGGCAGTTCTTGTTTTTAGTTCAGCCTTTTTTCTCAGTATTTGTTGCCTGCAGTTTCTCTCAGCCAAGTTGTGAGTGGTCTTTTGTCAACCGAGGCTGCTTTGCTCTCTGCATTTTCAGCAATGCAGTACCTGCTGTTTTCATTTTTCGGTTGAGAAGCCTGTAGCCTGTAGTTTCTCTCGGCCTCTCGATCACAGCCAGTGGACTAAATTGTTCAGTCCTTGCCCTTGGTTTGCTGCTGTTTTCATATTTCAGTTTTTCATTTTCAGTTTTTCAGTCAACTGCAGATTTCAGTTTTTTTTTCAGTTTTCAGTCAACTGTAGATTTCAGTTTTTCATTTTCAGTTTTCAGTTTCTCCTCTTCAGTTTTCAGTCTGTACTTTCAGTTTGGTCTATGGTGTTCAGTTTGGTTCTCTCGTTAAGTCTTCATCTGTTCTCTGATCTCTCGATTTAAGGTTGTTCGACTGTTATGGTTGAAGTTTCTTTTTAGGCCGACTGTCTCAAGGATATCAGGTAGTTTGCTCATAGTTTTGGCTGTCTTGCGTGTCTCCCTCTTTTCGTCATTGCTGTGTTCTCTCTGATTGTGATTTGCTAGTGAAGCATGAATCTTCTTCTTCATAGCTTCTATAGCTATCAGAGAAGAAATATGTGGATACTTCGGGGCGATTTTTGAAGGCACCATTCACCCCCCCTCTGTTGCCATTTTTGATCCTACAGCTACTAATATATAATATCTTACCTCCCTCGAAACTCATCTCCTTCAATTCGTCTTACCTCTCATCTTGTTCAATGTACTCTCACCTTAAATCTAGATCCTTACTCATCTATCTAATCTTATAAAAATCACTGCAGAACTAACTCCAAAACCCAAGCAGCAAAAGTTAAGATGGTAGGAAATGGATCTCATGGCCAAGGTAGCCCACGAGTAGAGGAAGTTAATCAGACTAGTTTGGCTGATATTCTAGTAATGATGGAACAAATTGATTCCATGCTGAACTAAATCAAAAGAAAATGATGGAGCAACAAGCCAAAATTTTGGAGCAGATAGCAATGCAAGGAGCAGCAACAGCAGAAAGCAATGGCAAGAAGCTCATCAGGAGTTACCACCAATCAAGGCGGAACACAAATCATATCCAAGTGGTCAGATTTTCTGAAAACGAGATCACCGTGTTCTCAACATCGCCTGATCCAATAGCAGCTGATGATTGGATTAGGAACATCGAAAGGAAATTAAATATTGTGCAGTGTACGGATAAAGAGAAGACTTTGTATGCCTCCCATCGATTGCAAGGCCAAGCCACCATACGGTGGATGAACTATCAAGTCATGCATGAAGACCAAGAAATATCATGGAAGGAATTCGAAGAATCATTCTGCCAAGCCCATGTTCCCATTGGAGTTGTAGAAGCAAAGCGTCGAGAATTCCTCGTGCTCAAGCAAGGAGGATAAACAGTAATGGAATACCTTCACCAATTTAACCAACTTGCTCGTTATGCCCCAGACGATGTCAAGACCGAAGAAAAAAGATAGAGCAATTTAAGGAAGGGTTGCAAAAGTCCATGAAGTATCACATCTCAGCAATAGACTTTAAAGATTTGTCTGCTATGGTGAATAAATTAATTGTGTCTGAAGAAGTAAGGAATGAGTTAAAAGATGCTCGAAAAAGAAAGATAGTGCAAGAGACATCACCATCAGATGCACCCAAAACGAGAATGGTGCTATCACCACAAACTAGGTATCGACAAAATTGACAAGTAATACTCACACCAAGACCTCGATACATTACTACTCACAGTAGTATAATGTTCCCCAACTCACAGCAATACGGTGCCATACTTGTGGAGAAAACCACTATTACCGAAATTTCCCACATAAGGGAAACACATGTTTCCATTGTGGACAAGTCAATCATCTCAGATATCAATGCCCCAATAGAAGACTACCTTCTGAAGTGGCAAAAGCTCAAGTTAAGGTTCAAGCTCAATCAACTATTTCTTAGCAAATCGCACACGCACCACCACCAACTGGAACATCAACATGCATGTTAGCAGGGAAAGGAAGACCAAAAACACTTCAAGAAAAAATAAACCATATTTTGAACACAAAAGCAGCAGGAGCTACCGATGTCATCGTTGGTACATTCACTCAAAGCCCTCATCGGTTTTATTCAACCCGTGAATTGTGTATTTGTTTCTTTGACCTTTATTGAAAAAAGGGGTACTGTACACTACTTTCCAAAAATTCCTAAGCTTTTCAAAACCTGAAAATAAATCCAATGGCAGAATAACATAGTGGATAAAACAGCTTGGGAGCAAGAATTGGATTTGTAGCAAGATTTTCCAACCTGTTCCCCGAATCTCGAGGATGAGATTTTTTAAGGGGTAGGTTGAAACAAAATCAAAAATTTCAAAAGAATTTGATTTCTTGTTTGAATTTGATTACTAGTGAATCTTAGCCAAATCCTATACTCAATCTCAGCCATCCAAGCCCTAAAATCCCTGCTGCGTTGCACCAATGGTGGATTTTTGTGCCGGTACTATTCATCACCTGAAATATCTCACCGCTCGACCCTTCTCTTCGCTCTTACACCTTCTCACACTTTCCCCACCATAGCCACCCTGCTACGTGGTGTCAGTAGCCCTACTACCCTATCTCCCCATCCCTAACATCTCCCCTAGCACCCCTGCCGTGCGTCAGCACCGCCAGACCCCTCCGCAACCGCCTATGCTCCCTTCTCCCCCTCTCGGCCAACAGCTGATTCAAACCACCATGGATCGCCGAAATATCACGCTTTAGCCAACAGGTTCATCGCCCTTAGCCACCACGCCGCACCTTCCCGCGCCCTCTCAGCTATAGCACGTGCCGCCACCTCCATTACCCACCCCCTCCTCTACCGAACCACCTTCCCGCTCTATTTAAAGCCCTGAGCTCCCCCGAGAGGTGTGTTAGTGCCTGGTGAGCCACCCAACACTCCCATCAAGCCCTTGGCTAGAGCATCACCAACAACCGTCGAAAAATCCCAAGGTGAGCCAAATTTCAAATCTTATTGTTTCTCTTATCATTCTTCGATTGCGTTCGCCAATAGCTACCTCTTGACCCTAGAAACTTCCCTGAACCGTCGCCTTAGCTCCCCGAGCTCTCCTCTTTTCCGTCGTCGAAGCCCACCGCTTGACCATGGTGCCTCACCATGGATAGCCCAACTCCGGCCACCCTTGCTTGAACCACCACTTCGCTGAGCTTACCCTAACCCCAGAGATGCTTAAACGCAAACACTACCATCCTAGAAACCCACCGATACTCCCTGTACCATTCAAACGTCCCGCAGAAGGAAGACCTCGCGCGACCGACCTGCCCCTGCCAACCCCAAAAATGGAATCCTAGTAGTGCTAGGAACCCAACCATGATCCTCAATCCCGTCGCAAATCACTATAGCCCCGCCGATCGCCATCGCTCTCCTCCTCTATTTTCGGTGCTACAGTGCCGACGGAGATAGAAGATGACACTGTTTGTCTTGGGCCGAATAGTGACAGGTCGAATCAGCTGGCAGATCGGGCCGAGATTTCACTATAGCAAGCGGGTTTGACATGAATAGTGTCTGAAACCGTGATGAACAGTAAATGCCCTCGATGAACAGTAACCGCCTATTACTGTTCACCCAACCCGACCGTCTATTAACTTGACCCGCAATGAACAGTATCCGACCCAGTAAGCACAGTAAAACCTAGTTTGAACAGTGAACCCAACCTGTTACTATTCACCAAACCCGGTCGTGTGCGACTAGTCACTGTAGTAGTCATCAGCACGAGAGGTCATGGAATGACGCGGTGCTTCAGTCAGTTGGCGAATTGCTCAGGAAGGGCCAGTAGTCATTGTCAAAGTCAGAGTCATAGTGGGTGAGAGGCCTGTGCGGCTCGGTCGTCTATATATACTATGTAAGCCGAATAAGAAGAGTATGTCAAATAAGAGAAAAGAGAAAGAAGAGGAAAACGATGCAAGTTGAGTTCGCGTCGGAAAAAATTCTTTCTATGTCTCTGTATTTGTTCGACTTTCCCGTATAGTGTGTGTCCACGGGTAACCTGGTGTATGTGATCCTGGTGTTGTGTTCCAACATCTGGTATCAGAGCTGAGTAGGCCTGTTCTGTTTGGCTGAGGCTTATGGCTTTTGGCTGCAGCTTGTAGGTTTTGGGCAGTTCGTGCGAGAGATTACAGAGTAACAGAAACTTACATACGGTTTTTGCCAATACAAATGAAGTCTATACAATATATACTACAATTAACTAGTAAACTCCATTTTAAAAAGATATTCTGTTTAAAAACTAGTTACTGTAAAAAAAGTTAAAAGGTGAAACCAAAAGCTGAAAAAGAACAGAGCCGTAAATGGGTTATAACTACTAAAATTAGAGTTTGGAGTGCATGTGTAAGTTGCGTCCACGTGGTAACGCGTATTCGATCCTACAGGCAAAATCCCAACATTTTTGCACCACGGTCTTCAATTACGGCGAGCTGCCGGCCGCAGTGCCGTTGCTCTTAGCGATGTCGGCGCGCAGCTTCCACTGCACGTCCTGGTGGCGCACGAGGTGCGCCATGCCCACTCCAGCGCCGTCGACGTCGTCTTCGCCGCGGCGTTCATGAACTCCCAGCACAGGCTCACCACCTCCTCCTCGCCGAGCCCGAGCCCCAGCAGCGTGTCGGCGTAGCACAAGGCCGGCGCGTCTGCACCTCCGTGGACCTTCTCCCGCCACAGCCGGTGAGCAGCGATGAGAACCACAACAACGTCGTAGTGCCTCCTCTGGAGACCCGAGACCTTCCACCACCGGTGCAGGTACAGTTAGCGACCATACCTTGCCTGCTCTGCACAGATATCGCCTAGAGCCGACATTCCTCCCTTTTGAATAGATAGCAGGTGATTTGTATAGATAGCAGGATATTGATGCCCTTTGTATAGATAGCAGGTGATTATTCTCTTTCTGCTTTGCTATAGCTCTGCATCATTCAGATTTTCTGTTGCCGCATTCACGGCCTGTAAGGTCGGCTCTTGCCGTCGTACTGTAGCCCATCCGGTAACTGCATATATACAAGTGCTGCCAGGCTGATTGCTGTGTGGTGTAATGTCCAATTCAGCATTCTCCCTCTCTAAGCTTCTTTCAGGTACGCGCCCATCAGCACCGTGGGCACGAGGTGGAACGCGCGCGAGGATATCGGCGTGGACACAATAACGACCTAGCTGCTATGTGTAGGGAGCACAAATAAATTTCAAACTGAAAGTATTAATGGAAGTGCTACACAATATTTGAAGTGCTATACAATATTTGACTATTTTTTTAGATGAAAATCACACGAATTTCTAACCTTTCGTATTTTTTTTGCTGCAGTGCCTGTCGTGTTTCTCTACGTTTCCACACTCCTGTCCAGTGGCGAAGCCATAAATAAAATTGAGAGTGGGCTGAATCATTTATCGGACTAAACTAAGTTGATATAAATATAGTATTTTACTCTTATAGAATTTCAAATTCATATAGAAATTACACAATTGGAGACAAACAACCAAAAATAAAAAAATACAAGATAGGTATCTCGACAATAGAAAACGCATACCCAAGAATATAAAATTATTCTGCCATGAGTGCGGAGTAATAAGTTACCTAGGTATAAAACATATGAAAATTAGTGATATAATAGAAAATTATGAATGATAATCAAAATTTAGATCATATGAACATACCACAAATAAATTAATTTGAATCACGAGACAAATTTGAATTACGGGGCAAATGCATTCTACGCAATCTCATGTCTTGGAAGCGGTTTATGATTTTATCATCATTAATACTTTTAAAGATCCCTCGCTCAGTGTAGCACACCATCAAATCATTGAGCCACTCATCCACTACCTTATTGTGAAAATCTATTTTGATAATATTTATTGCTAAAAATATTATCTCAATAGATGCCATTGCCACCAGAAGTATTAATGTCAACTCGATGAGGCGATATACCAACAGGAAAGTTTTATCTTTTTTTGTTTGAACCATCAATTGAGTAAGTTTTGATATATCACGACATCCATTGAATTCTTCACTTCTTCTAATGTTGGGAATGAAGGGTTGAAGCTGATTTCTTGACAAGAGCGATCAGCATCCGTAAAATCATCAGCATAAATCTCAGCAAGTCGAGCAAGTTTATCAACATTAAACTTGCTCGTTTCTCCAGTATAGTGAAATATATAAATAAATTATTAATTCTTGTCAATACAAAGCTATAAATCTATAAATAATTTATAAGGACTAAACTATCTATATACACTAAAAAAGTAAAAAATCTATATACGCTCGGGGAGGCGGCATGCTCGGGGGAGGAGTGCTCGAAGAGGTGGCGCGCTCGGGGGAAGCAGTGTGCTCAGCAGAGGAGATGTGCTCGGGGGAGATGGTGTGCTCGGGGGAGGAGTGCTCGGGGAGGCGGCGCGCTCGGCGAGGCGGCGTGCCTGGGGAGGCGACGCGCTCGAGGAGGTGGCGTGCTCGGGAGGTGGCATGCTCGGGGGAGGAGGCGCGCTCGGGGAGGCGGCATGCTCAAGGGAGGAGGAGAGCTCAGGTGTAGCGTTAGTACAGTGGTGAAAACCTTAGAGCGCAATATAGGTACTACTTTAGAACCGTCTGTGATATATATTATCACATACGATTTTAAATAAAAATCATCAGTAATAATAAAGTATCACAGATGGTTCTGAAATAGAACCGTCTGTGATAGTAATCGTCACAAACAATTCTAAATAAAAACCATCTGTGATGATCCTCACAGCCATCACACATTCTCATATACATAAATGCAAATTTACATATATATCACACATTATCATGCACATATATAAATGCAAATTCATATATATATATATATATATATATATATATATGTATATATATATATATATCACACATGCTCATATACATAAATGCAAATTCACATATATATTATACATTCTTATATACATATATGCAAATTGACATATATATCACACATTCTCATACACATAGATAAATGCAATATAGAACATATGACACATAACCATTTCATTCATCATTCCATTTGCTTATTTCCTTTAAAAATTAGCCCTTCATGATGATTGACGCGTATGTAGCCACTTTCATCACGCTCTTCCTCTACCCTTATGCCGTTTCCAAAAGGAGGATACTCATCAAATTGATTATATTCTTTCTCGTCCACTACATTCTCAACTCCAACAATCCTTTTTTTCTATAAAGAACTATGTAGCGCTTCTTATTTGCCTGGTCGTTTACATAGAAAATTTGAACAACTTAGTTAGCTAGTATGAATGGTTCATCTTTGTATCCGACATGTTTCAGTCAACGATAGTGATACCGTACTTGTCAACCTTTACCTATGGGAGATGGACCTAATGGCACTGAAACAAGGGGATCTTGAAAATCACATAGTCGAGCTCCCAAATCTCCTCTATGAACCCATAGTAGGAGTTCCTCAACCCATTAGTACTGAACGCATCTATGTGGACAACACTGTTCTGGTTAGTGTTCTTTACATCCTGAGCTTGTGTATAGAATGTGTACCCATTTATGTCATATCCTTGTCAGGTCACAACTATAAATGTTGGCTCTATTGCCAACCATGTCAGCATATCACTTGACGAGCTCCTAGCGAGTCACTCCTTCAACCATTGGTTAAACCGACTGTTGTGTTGTCTCGTGATCCAAACATTCGGCCGCTCTAGATTCTATTGCCGAAGCACGTCCTTGTGCTGGTCGATATATAGGGACACTTCAGTCATGTATTGCAAGACTGTGAAATGGGTTTGACCATACGCATCCACATCTGGAGTGATTGCTTTCCTTCTGATAGTCCCGGTACCCTTGAGCCTCCCATCATGGCGAAATCGAGGTACGCTTATTAGTTCAATCTGAGCCATGTAATCGACACAGAACTTAATGGCCTCTTCAGTTGCATAAACTTCGACAATGCTGCCCTCCGGCCGAGATCGATTCCGTACATAGGACTTGAGAATTCCCATAAACCTCTCGAACGGGTGCATGCTACGTAGGAACACGGGCCCACATATTTTTATCTCCCGCACAATATGAACAATGAGATAGACCATGATATCAAAAAAATGATGGAGGGAAATACATCTCAAGATGACATAGAGTCATCACCACCTCATCCTACAGAGCATCTAATCCTTCGGGATCGATGACCTTCTGAGCAATTGTGTTTAAACAATAACACAACCTCATGATTGTCTCTCGGACCTCAATCAACAAAGTATTTCTAATTACAATAGGGAACATTTTTGCCATCAGCACATTACAATCATGAGACTTCATGCCAACTAACTTTAAATCTTCCATCGAAACAAGTTTTTTCATGTTGGTGAAGAAACCAGACGGAACTTTCACATCATGCAAGCACTGGCACAGTTCAGTTCTCTCAGCCTTGGACAGAGTGTAACAAGTAGAGGGAAGGTAAGTTCGTACTTTATCGGTCTTTGTCGGTGCTAACTCAGGCCTGATGTCCATGACAACCAAGTCAAGTCGTGCGTTGACACCATCCTTTGTTTTGTCATGAATGTTCAGTAAAAGACCAATCAAGCTGTCACATACGTTCGTCTCTACATGCATCATATCAATGCAGTGGCGAATTTCTAGGTGCTCCCAATAAGGTAGGTTCTAAAATATTAATCTCGTCCACTAGACGTTCTTCTCATGGGTCATCGATTTACGCCCATTTCTTAGCACAACATCTAAATCGTTAACCATATTATAGATCTGTTTTCCACTAAAATACCTTGGAGCTGAACTATCCTTCTTCTCTCCGTCGAATTATTTCTTCATCCTGTGGTATGGTGAGCCCTCCGAAGAAGCCTACGGTGACAATGTACATGGTTTTTTGTGAGTGCTTCAGCCACACACTCTAGCCCAACAGGTTACCAAGGGCAGGATAATCATTTCTGGTGCAAAACAACAACGAGTGTAAAGTGAAATTCTCTTGTTTATACGCATCCCATATATGTATTCCTTTGATCTACAGTATTTTTAGATCTTCCACCAATGATGTACACATCAATATCATTCCCAGGTTGCTTCGACCCTTGGATAAGTATCAACAACAAAATATATACTTTCGCTTCATACATAACCAAGGAGGAAGCTTGTACATGCAGAGAGTCACGGGCCAAGTGCTATGTCGGCTACTCATGTTACTAAAAAGATTCATTCCATCTGTACTCAATCCGAACCTTATATTCCTTGGTTCTGCACCAAGTCTGCAAACCTCCTATCGATGTTTCTCCACTAGGCGAAATCAGTAAGGTGTCTTAACATTCCATCATTCTTACACTCCTCCAAGTGCCAACGCAGAAGTTTTGCCTCCTTTGGGTTCGCAAAAAATCACTTCAAACGGGAATTACAGGAAAATACCATACGATCTTAGCAGCATGTCCTCTCTTCACCTCTATCCCTTGCCATCATTTGATTGATTCTTACGCTTGTATCGGGAGACGTTGCACACCAGACATGTATGAATGTTTGCATACTCTTTACGATAGAGGATACAGTCATTCGGACATGTATGTATTCTTTCTACTTCCATTCCCAATGGACAAAGAACCTTCTTGGTTTTGTACATGGTTTTGGGCAACTCGTTTCCCTCCAGAAGCATATCCGCTAAAAGACCTAATAGTGCCGTGAAACTCTTGTCGGACCAACTATTGCTTGCCTTCAATTTCAGCTGTTCAAGCACGGCTAACAATCTTGTGTATTTTGACTTGCAGCACGTGAACAAAGGTTTCTTCAAGTCCTCCATCAAGCCCCGAAATTTAACATAGGGTCTGTTTGATGTGGCTGAGGCTTATGGCTTATGGCTGAAACTAGTTGAAAATTTTGAATTTTGGCTATTCATGGGAGAGAATACAAAGAGAGAGATAGCTGCATATGATTTTGGCTAATATAAATAAAATCAGTACAATATACACTACAATTAACTTGTAGACCCTGTCTTGAGAAAATACTCCATTCAAAAGTTAGGTACGGTAGCAAAAGCCAAAAGCCGCTTTTAGAAGCCGCATCAAACCGACCCATACTCTCTCTCATCATAGTCCCTTCCGCATCATGAAGCATCTGATCTAGATTGTCATCATGCAGCCTATCCAAATCAGAATCATAATTGACATCCGGCAGCATATCATTAACTTCTTCGGCGATGTCATTATTACTACCTTCTGTGTAGTTTGATCTTCACCATGACTGGTCCAACATGCATACCCCTTTTTGAAACCCCTTCGAATTAAGTGTGCTTCAATCTGCGCTTGGTTCTTAAACATCTTTAAAAGGGCTCGTGAGGTCAGAGAAAAAGATGAAGGAAGCTCGTTCATTAGAAGAAAAGGTCTTCGTGTAAAAGTAATAGCCTCATCTATTCTTGTTGTCATCCAAATGTAGGCGATGTGTCCCTACGTTTAGCACGTATTTAGTGAATGCATGTTAACAAATGATAATATTTACAATGAGAAATCAGTCATGTCCTGATGTGACCACGCCACCAACACGTACGATCGTAGCGGCCAATATCAAGATTGAATTAAAGGTGAATTCGTTTCTTCAACTTCAACACATTTTAAATGAGAATATGATGCTACCTAATGATGAAAATATATATATTTGTAGCACCACATTACTTTGGAACCAATTGAAGCAAGGGTTCAAGTTGGACAGGTTTTGGAATCCAATTCGGCCTCCAGATCAATTCGGATTCAGCCTGACAGGCCAAATTCAAGTGGCCATAACTTTTGATCCAGAAGGCTTCTCGGGGCCCGTGAGTACTCGTTGGAAAGCTCTTGGAGTCTAATTTCAGATGGATCTAATTTCACCTCCAAACTCTACCCGAGCCGATCAGAAACTGCGAAACAAGTCACATCACTTTTCAGTCCGAGTCAAAGTGGGCCGAGGGCCTTGTAACTTGGGCTATTTGGGCTGGTACTGTTTATATGAACAGTACCACAACTGTGTGAACAGTAACTAGGAATAGTACCATATCCCTTTTCATTAGATAAGTGTGGCTTCCCCATCCCTATTTAAGGAGGCCACACCCCTTTAGTTTTTCTCGGGTTTTTCTTAAGAGATTATTCTGCTTAGCAGTTTCGCCGCACGTTCGGTTGAGGAACCCTAACTTATGAACTTAATCTTTATTCGCAATACAGATTGCATCTTTTACTCTCTTGCTCGTGTTCTCGATTCGCTTGCAGGAGATAGCCTTCTTGGCAAGGTCAACTATGTTCGGCACGGTTGATAACCAACGGAGCAGTGGTGTAGTGATTGTGAGGGGTTCAATCTATTTTTGGTCGGAGCCTTTGGATCATCAACGTCGAGATCTCCACAATCGACTTATCAGTATCTCTCGGAAGATCGGACCATCGTCACATCAGTTGGTATCAGAGCAACGGTTGCCCATGAGGTAATTCTTGTATCCCTAGTTAGTAGATTGGTTTTTATTTCCTATAGTCCGGAAAATAAATTGCCCCACAAAAAGAGTTAATTCCGCCGTCCAAACCCCATTGTGCCTTTCAATCTGTTAGTTTTGGTTTGCTAAATTGAATTTGTGTCCATATTAGCATTGTCTAGTTGCTGGTCATATCCTTGTTCCATTAAAAATCCAAACAAAAGAAAAATTCCCCACCCCAAACCCTAATTTCCAAATTCGGCTGATTTTTCCTTTCTCTGCAGCCGCCACCAAAAACGTCATAACTTTTGATTCCTAGATTATTTTTGAGTGAGACCACCGCCATTAGATTCCAAAATTCATTATTCATCTATCTGTAAAATTTAATGCCATTCCAGCAAGGATGTTAAGGGATATGTGCGGTGAAAGTTGACCCAATTATCTGTTTTGAATCTGCAACAGTCAGCAGTTGTGTTTTTTGTGTGAATTTCTGTGTCGGGTTTAGGAAGTTGGCCCCAAAGTAAAATCTATATAAAAGCCATCAGAAAACAGAGAAAAAATAATCAATAAAAAAGAGGCATCTGACAAAAAGTTACGGCCAAAATACCGATGTGCTGTCTAGTGGACAGAAATCTTCAGTTTTCAGTTTTGGGTCAATCCTTGTGTTCTTCAATTCTAGATTGCATTGGATTGAATTATCTTGTATTTACTACTCCTACACATTGCCATACACTTGTTTTTAGCCTTCTTCCATTCTTGGTTGATCAGCAACATAGGCTAAGTGCTAGATACGAACTATAATTCAATTCTATGCAATTCTGAAATTAACTGATTGTTCTCCATTGCTACCATATTGTGCCTTCCAAGCTACACCTACTCTTGAATAGAACAGGTTTCCTCTTGCAATCGTACCCACGCTCGACATGGTATCACGAACCAGCCACCGGTTGTACCACCTGCTGCATTGGTAAGAACACTTGTAAGAGTGTGGTAAGACGCTTGAAAATGTGTGATTCCACCTTCCACCACCTAGTAGTTGATAGGGATAATCCTTTTGTTTTCCTGTGTTTCCACTAACCATGGGAGAAGACGAAGGGGTCGGAACACCGGTCGATTTCAACGAGTGTGTTAGTCGCGGCCAGCTACAAGCTGCGCTCGACAAACAAACTGCTTCACTCACTGATCTCGGCGCGAGAATGGACACCATCGTCGCCACCATTGCCAAGTTGAACACCACGGAAGGCATTGAGCGGGTGGAGCGGCGGATGGCTGACCTCACTGGTCGGATGGACACATTGGAGGCACGCCTGCCACCTGTCAATGACAGCCATCATCATGATGGTGACATAGTGTATGATGCGGATGGCAACATTGATCAGCGGGTGACACAAGATGCATGACTACGTCGGCGTCTTCAGCAAAACCGACATGGTATGGGAGGTAATAACCAGAACCGTCATGGTAACAACGACCCTTTTGCTAAAGTCAAATTTACCATTCCATCTTTTGCGGGTACTTATGATGCTGAAACTTATCTAGATTGGGAGATGTCAGTTGAACAAAAATTTAATGGCCATCTAGTTCCTGAAGTGCATAGAGTCAGACAAGCTACTAGTGAATTTAAAGATCGTGCTATCATTTGGTGGACTCATGTAGTTAATTCTCGTTTAGCTTTGATACATGGGATAAATTGAAGGTAGCTATGCGTGCTAGATTTGTTCCTCCTGCTTTTAAACATGAAATGCATAAGAAATTGCAGTGCTTAGACCAAGGTAATAAATCTGTCGAGGAATATTATCAAGAACTGCAAATAGGCATGTTGCGTTGTAATGTTGTAGAAGATGAGGAGGATAAGATGGATCGTTTTTATGGGGGATTAAGGCGTGAAATTCAGGACATAATTGATTACAAAGAGTATAATTATATCAATAGAATGTTCCAGCTTGCTTGTTTGGCAGAAAAGGAATTGCAGGGTAGACAACAAAGGACAAGGAGCAATTTTGGAAGTACGACTACATCGAGATCGACGCCGGGGCAAGCCAAGACAACCCCACCTCCTGCTTTTGAGCTCGCCCTCTCGTGAGTAGGGCACGTTCAGCAGCACCGTTGCCACCATCACGCGCACCGAGACGAGCAAATCTACTAGTGTGCAAGCACCGGCCACGAGCTCTTCATCGGTTGTTTCCAAGGGCGTCGACGGGCATTGTGTGCCACCGTTGTAAAGGGATGGGCCACGTCATGAGAGATTACCCAAGTCGCGGGCGTACATTGCGACAGAAGATGGTGGTTATGTAAGTGCTAGTGATATTGAGGATGAATATGCTGATGTAGCTAACCTTGCGGTAATGGTGATGATCATGAGAACAAACCTGTGTTTGTGCCCTTTTCGTGACTAACAACTTGCGGTAGTTGAGAACCATGCCAAAGAGGAGCATGAGCTGATTGAATCACTGACCCCATTGGTTGAGAATGAAGATAAGGAGATGGATGCACTTACATCATCTGAGGAGAGCCAAAAAGGTAAAGAACATGGTGCTATCATCGCTCACGGTACTGATTTGGTGCTACAACAAGACATAGAGCAACCTTGTGAGTATATACCTGCTGTAGTGCAATCTTTTGATATTCCTTGTGTTGACTTAAATTAACCATGTGCTGATCTAAATTCTCATGATTTTGCATATGTCGAATTAATAACACATAAAGATGTTTTGACTAGAATTTCTCCTGCTAATTCATTGTATTACATCATGTTTGATCTACCTATGAAATTGTCACATGCTTTGGAGAAAGTTTCTGAACTTGCTGTTTGGGACAACAATTTTTGTATGCTGAATCATGTTCAATGTGAGAGGGAAATAAAATTTAGTACTCATCCAATGCCTATGTGTTCATCTCTTTTTGCACTATCTAGTATGGACAATCTGAATAAAGATGATGAATTATGGCAGAACATACAAATCTCTTCACCCTTGTTAGATAAATTTGCTATTGTTTGATTGAGATATGATTATATGGATGAACTTTGCTTGATTCCAAAAGTTGTAATTTTGCCCATATATGCCACCACTACAAGTTTACAAATTCAACGATTTGAATTGCATAAATGCTTCACTTACATTTGCAAAACAAGTTGCAATAATTACTGTGTGAGAAATTTTGAATTGCTCATTAACATATATGAATACTCTTGGGTTAATAATACAATAAACTTTTATGATCATTGATGTTTTATAACATTAAGTGTGCAACAACGAAGAACTGTTAAAATGGATGACATATACATATACCATGCATACACCTTGGCTTCTTTGTTACCATATTTTTCAGCTTATCAAAAGCCAAGGACGGCTTTGTTTGCAAGAAGGGGAGGATGATAAGAACATGTACCCTATGGATACAACCATATTTGCTATACCTGTTGTTCCAATTACAAGAGCTCCTACACATCGCTTAAATTATGAGGTGAGCTTGTTTCAAAGAGATTTTACATTATTTGATAAATAACTTATGATATTACATAATGAGAGTTTGTTGCGTTCGTTATCATGTATCAAGATTTATGATCAAGATCATGCAATACGTGATGCTACACCTATGTTAAAACCGAGGATGGTTTTCTGTCAAGAAGGGGAGGATGATGTGACCACGCCACCAACACGTACGATCGTAGCGGCCAATATCAAGATTGAATTAAAGGTGAATTCGTTTCTTCAACCTCAACACATTTTAAATGAGAATATGATGCTACCTAATGATGAAAATATATATATTTGTAGCACCACATTACTTTGGAACCAATTGAAGCAAGGGTTCAAGTTGGACAGGTTTTGGAATCCAATTCGGCCTCCAGATCAATTCGGATTCAGCCTGACAGACCAACTTCAAGTGGCCATAACTTTTGATCCAGAAGGCTTCTTGGGGCCCGTGAGTACTCGTTGGAAAGCTCTTGGAGTCTAATTTCAGATGGATCTAGTCTCACCTCCAAACTCTACCCAAGCAGATCAAAAAGTGCAAAACAAGTCACATCACTTTTCCAGTCCGAGTCAAAGTGGGCTGAGGGCCTTGTAACTTGGGCTATTTGGGCCGGTACTGTTCACGTGAATAGTACCACGACCGTGTGAACAGTAACTAAGAATAGTACCACATCCCTTTTTATTAGATAAGTGTGGCTTCCCCTCCCCTATTTAAGGAGGCCGCACCCCTTTAGTTTTTCTCAGGTTTTTCTTAAGAGATTATTCTGCTTAGCAGTTTCGCCGCATGTTTGATTGAGGAACCCTAACTTGTGAACTTAATCTTTATTCGCAATACAGATTGCATCTTTTACTCTCTTGCTCGTGTTCTCGATTCGCTTGCAGGAGATAGCCTTCTTGGCGAGGTCAACTGTGTTCGGCACGGTTGATAACCAACGGAGCAGTGGTGTAGTGATTGCGAGGGGTTCGATCTGTTTTTGGTCGGAGCCTTTGGATTATCAATGTTCGAGATCTCCACAATCGACTTATCAGTACCTCTCGGAAGATCGGGCCATCGTCACATCATGTCCGAACCCACAACATTGAAAGTGCATTACGGTGTTGATACCATTCGTGAAGGTCCATACGGTATTGACCTAAGCAGTTTCATGCAAGTTAATATGGTACTCCCAGATGCGAAGAATGCTTGAATCAGAGATGTCCTAGCTAGAGATGGCAATGGCTCACGGGTTTTACCCGATAAAGAGGCGTAGCTTACCCTCTTTGCATCCTCTAAGGTATGCGGTGTCGTATATACTACCCATATGAGTAATGAATACCCGCATTAGACAACTAGACATCCCACTCAAATGTTAATTTTATTATCTACGATTGTTTATTTGTTTGTCATATGTTGATATGGTCATGTCAAGTATGTTTATGTGATGTAGTAATTTTGATCATTAGGCGCTTTTGTGCTTGGCATGTATGATTAATGAATGTCTAAATTGATGATACCATGGACATTTGGTGGAGGTTAAAGAGATTGATGTGCACGGTTATATAGAATGACTTTGTGGAATACTACCAGTGATGTGGTTATGAGTGTGTGTGTGCTACTCATGCTACCATGTCTGAAGGGAGTCACATGAGGTCCGGTTGGTGGGAGCAGCTCAGGCGCGTAGCGCGTGGTTCATCAAGAGGATGCGATGGGCAATGTTGTGGAGATAGAACCATAATATCATACACCGCAAGCTGAGCTCACCCAACAGGCTAATGTAGATGTTGCTGAGATAGATCAAGAAGATCATACTATACAAGCTAAGCCCACTGGACAGGCGGGCACAGGGGGGTATGTCAACAGAATTGTGCATCAGATGGAGATCGATGATTGGATGGCCTAGGTTGAGAGGAATCTTTAGAAGAGAATAGCAATGACTCTTTTGAGGACGAAGGTCCCATGCCATAGATATTGAATACGGTGGATGTTGGGGGTCTTTCTGTACACGATGAGCATGAATCATTGTGGGAATACCACGCTACGAAGGTTCAGCTTCATGCGACATTTGCTGACAAGGGATCACTGTAGGATGCCATTAAGCTGGGCCTTGTCCATGCAGCAGATGTTTCAGGTCTTAAAATCCAGCTAGGAGCAATATACCATGGTCTGTGAGCAAGTTGGCTATTCTTGACGTGTGCACGCACGCAAACATAAGTACGAGACTCACTGGATTGTCTCAAAGGTGGAGCCGCACTCCTGCAAGCTCAGTAGTGCTTTGCCAAAGCATCGCAACCTGATGTCCACCTTTATAGCCAATCTCATGTACGGTGAGATAGTGAAGAAGAAGAACATGGAGGCCAAGCACATCATGGTGGCTATTGATAAAAATTCAAATATAGGATTAGCTATGCCAAGGCATGCCGTGCAAAGCAGAAGGCTTTCAAAAGAAAGTCCAGTTCTTTTGAGATAGTTTATGATAACTTTCCTTGTATGCTCGAGGTGCAACGGGACAGGATCTCGGTCATATACATTGCTGTGAAGGACAAACTGTCTAGAAGACCGCCCGATTACCTAGTTTTGCAAAGGGCCTTCTTAGCCTTCAGTGCTTATATCGACACTTTTAGGCACATGTTACCAGTGATCTCAGTCGACATGACTTTTCTAATAGGTAAATATAAGGGGCAAATCCTGACAGCAATTGGCGTTGATGGCAAAAATCAGATTCTGCCCTTGGCCATCACATTCGTCAAAAGTGAGAATTTCAATAGCTGGTTGTGGTTCCTTCGACATCTGAAGGAGGGAGTAGTTGGGGCACATCTTAATGTCTGTGTAACCCATGATCGCCACCCTAGGATGATGAAGGCTATAAGAAAACTTTAGCAAGATCCAGAGGAGCCATTCCCTTGGCCAAACATGAGGAACAGATAGTGCATTCGCTCTCCCGAGGCCAACTCTTCAAGCAGCTCTTGCAGCAACCGTTGATAAAGTTGTTCAATAGGCTGGCTATGTAGAACCAGCAGTGTAAATTTGATGTGGTGTGGGAGATGTTGGAGGAGCACACCAGGAAGCACATCGTTGAGAGTAACAAGCGGCCGGCCATTCCTGGGGCGGCGCAACCTGAACACCTCGCACCATTGCTGGAGCTTGACCCTCCTAGTGTGACGCGGAGGACCTCGAGGAATAACAAGTTCTTCTCCCATTGGATTGAGGCCGAGCCAATAGAGAAGTGATCCATGTTGCATGACACAGATGGTGCGAGATATGATATAATGACCACTAACCTTACAAAGGTGTACAACTGGGTTCTTAGGGACTTCCGTTCTTAGCCCCTTGCTGCCATCGTCAAAATCATTCTGCAAGGTACAATTGGACATTTTAGAGAAAAGCATGCAAATGAAGCACCTCATGCAACCATACTGCTCGAAGATCATAGCAGATGATGCAGGCCAAGACTGAGAAGGGTTAGTCATATATGTTCTACATGATGCGAAATACGGAGCATTATTTTGACATGCTCCTTCAGGATAGAATTAGATTTGGGATTGCTCGCTTTTTTTGTTATCCACAAGGTGTGCCTTAGAGATCATGTGCATGAACCTAGCTACACATACAATAAGCCAAAACTCCTTCGCAAGCCATGCTCTCATGTCCTCGCCTCATGTGGGACTATCAACATGGAACCAACGAGCTTCAAGTCGGTGTACTTTATGAAGGAGAGGGTGTTGCAGGCGTGGTATGGCGAGCTAAGAGGCTTCAGGTTTGTAGGTAACTTTGCCACATCGGATATTATATAGAGGACTTGGATTCTGGATCTGGACCTTTTAAAGGGTGGGAAGGGCCATTGGCAGAGTCGTCGCATTATGAACGATATAGATGAAGGGGAAGTTGGAGCGGTGGGTAGACATTGCAGCCGCTGTGGCCAGAAAGGATACACTGCAAGGAGATGCAAGACACCTACCGACGAGTAGCAGCACCACTTCTTGTGTGTGTAGTGGTATTAAGAGTAAAAATGCTATCAGGTTGTAACATTATTTGCAAACTTTAACTTTATTTGTTAGCCTTGCAAAGTGAGAAGACCAACAAGATAGCTTTTGCACAGTATCCTGACTCGACCAAACGAGACAACCTTGCGCAGCGACAAGACCAAACAAGACAGCCTCTTGCAGTGATAGGACCAAACGGCGTAGCTTTGTGCAGCGACATGATGCTATGTTGGTCCACGAATTGTCCGTGTCTGCTGCCTCACGGATGTGAATTTGCCCAAACCAAATTGGACATATGAAGCGTACGCCATGTCGGCTTAGCGTACAAGTACTACCTCTTCTGCACTGTGTTTTCCCATACCATGATTGCAACACTACATTGCTAGCATGGAGAAGCAATGAGAGGAGATCATCCGATTGGCAAGGGCTGCTGCAGCCCAAGAGGAATAAGTGGAGCATGCTAGGGGGCCACCTCCCCGAAGCAAAGGCCCCGTACCTCCAACCCTAACCCATACCTCAACGTTTCCATCGAATGTTCGCTGCAACACCCTCCAGTCGGGAAGACGCCCCCCTTTGCTAGTGTAGGGGCACATGCAAGTTCTTTAAATCCAAGGACTGGTTGAGCTTGGGTATGTGTTACTGGGATTGCCGTAACTACGCCTAGGACTACCCCAATCAGCATTGGGACATGGCCCGCTACTGACAACCGGTAAGAACCGGTTACAATACATTGTCCTACCAGTTCTCTTGCATGGCACGCACTAATAAGCTTTCCCCTCTTCCCTTAGTTTCCGAAACTAGGGAGTATGAGGATCGTGAGGAGGAGCACGAGAGAAAGCACAAACTGGCGGCCAAGGCCAGGGTTGCCGGCAAGGACTACAACACTGATCTTGATAGGAAGGGCAAGTGGCCACGTTCGACATAGTAGTTCAACCCTCTTCATCCATATGTCTCATATAATTCTAATTCCCTAAAGACATGCGTGCACCATCCTTGGTTCGTGTAGGAATTCCCTATTGCATCGTAGTATTACTTACCTTCCTACTTACGAATCATTGCTAGCTCAATTGTCCTCATAAAATTCTTCAAATATTTATCGTAATACAACAACATACGATGATCACAAAATGTTATTATAAATCTAACAGATTTTGTACTATTCACAATCTACAAAATCACAAATAGACCAACGGATATTGTCTGTCCTTTTATTTCAAAAAAATAATAACTTGCAAATAAGATTTGATAAATGTATTACCTACAAAAATTACCATTTACTCCCCACAATTATTTCCATTGGCTTAATAAAATAAAATAATTATTATTTTAAATTGCCCAACCAGGGGGCAACTTGGGCTAAGTCACTCAACCAAATTGAGCGACTACGCACTAGTCGCCCAACGGTTGGACAACATGGGCAAGTTGCCCAACGGTTGGGCAACTTGGCACTTGTCGCCCAACCGTCGTGTGACTTGGCCACTTGTCGCCCAACGGTTAGGTGATTGCCCATGTTGCCCAACCGTGGAGCAACAGATGGCCATTTCTGTAAAATAAAAAAACACGGATATAATACTGTAATTCAAAATAAAATAGATTATTTTAAAAAAATTCAAAAGAATTATATGTATGCATGTAGGGATGGAAATGGATCAGATATGATCGCATAGTCTCAATATGAATACGAATCCATATTTCTAAAATAAATATGAATACGAATCAAATGTCATAACGGATACGAATTCGAATCGAATATGTACTTAATTCGGTCGAATACGAATATCCTCTTAAAACTTTTGTAACAAATATCGGTAGAACAAATTCCTAGTGGTTTTGCTGGGTTTTGACCGGTTATGGAATGGTTACCGGTTTTAAACCGTCCAAATTCAAGTTTCGAATCACAAAATTCGTCTGGGTTTTCCCGTGTTTCGGAAACGGATCGAATACGAATCGAATAGTCTCGAGTATGAATATTCTCGAATACAAATGTGAACATGAATATTCTTAAATACGGATACGAATATTCTCGAAAATGAATACGAATATTTTTGTATACAGATTTTGGTTACCACATTCTCGTTTTTTCGGATACAAATATCGGATAAAAATGATTATCTGTTACCGTTTCCCACCCCTAGGAGGGATGGAAATGCACAGCGCCGAAATGTAACCACTTTAGCACCGTCTTCCTAATAATAAACGTCTAGAGATTACATTAGCCACTAACGAACCATATGCTGATAATAAACGTCTAGAGATTATAATTTGGACAGTGATGAGCACAGCACCGAGAGGAAAACAAATTGAAATCATTTGTTGTGGCGTTGCATTAGCTACTCCTGCAGGTAGCACTATGCTAGCGGCAGATATATAGGCAGCTAGTGCAAACATACCTTTCAACTGGGTCATCTTTGCAAATTGAAGACAGGCTTAAGAGGAAATCTCCCCACGGGGTACGGTCAACAGTAGCGCGCTAACACGGCGGATATCGCAGCGCCAGTATCATGTCTTTTCCCATTGAATTTGTTGAGGAACCGTCGCTGGCGACCAGTCCGATCGATTCCTCTGCTTAGAATAAGAACGAATCAATCATAGAATCACAGAATAATAGATTGAACACAGAGAGGTAGAGAGAACTCCTGGTCTTTCTTTATTGCTTTCAATTGCATCAGGTGTACATCATGAGGGGGTATAGGTCCCTATTTATAGCCTACGGTGGGGGTTCCCATATTGGACCAGGACTCTTGGTCCTGGGCCCAGTTTCTCAACACTCCCCTTGGGCACTCACCCGACATACTCATGCCTCGTTAAAACTCCATAAAAACCCAGTGAGAAAAATTTGGAGAAAGAGTACATGATATATGTAATGCTGCGATGCACGAATTGCCTCATTAAAAACATTGGTCGAGAAACTTCATGGAAAACTTGTCAAGGGAAAAAGAGTACAATTCACCCAATTCATTTAGTCTTCAGGACTTTATTCTTTGGGTACTTAATCTTCATGATTAAGATTTACTAGCGGGCTTGTGAGAATTCTCCCCCTGAATTCTGCACTTCTCTAAGTCTCATCATTCTAATTCCACGCACGCACCTTTCAAAGCTAGATGCGGGAGTGACTTAGTGAATAAATCTGAGAGATTTTCACATGACTTAGTATGCAGTACTTTAATCTCGTCCATCTTTTGCAATTCATGTGCATAGAAGAACTTGGGGTTGATATGCTTTGTGAGATGACTCTTCACATAGCCCTTTGCACTTGTGCTATGCAAGCTGCATTATCTTCATAGATAATTGTGGGGGTTTGCACAATGTTCATCCCACATGACTGCTGGATATGGTGAACCATTCGTCGGAGCCAAGCGCACTCTCATGCGGCTTCATATAGTGCTATTATTTCTGAGTGGTTCGTCGAAGTAGCTACAAGGCTTTGCTTAGACGATTTCCATGAAATTGCAGTTCCACCACACAGGAATATATAGCCTGTTTATGACTTTGTGGTATGCGGGTCCGACAGGTACCCAGCATCTGCATAGCTAATCAAGTTCAGATCTTGATTCTTTTTGTAAAACAATCCAATGTCCTTGCTTCCTTGGAGGTATCGGAAGATATCATTTATGCCCTGCCAATGCCTTTTGGTGGGCTCTGCATTGTACCTCGCCAACAGGTTCACGGCAAATGCAATGTCCGGTCTAGTGCAGTTTGCTAAGTACATAGTTCTCCCACTGCACTCAAGTATGAAAATTCCGGTCCCAAGATTTCCTCCCCCTCTTCCCTAGGTCGGAAAGGATCTTTTTCTTGCTGTAAAGACCTCCCGATCATTGGTACTTTCAAGGGAAATGTCTTCTCAAAGCCAAACCTTTCAATCACCTTCTGAGTGTAGGTCGACTGATGTACCAAGATTCCTCCAGGGACATGCTCAAGCTGCAGGCCTAAGCAAAACTTGGTCTTACCCAAATCTTTCATTTCAAATTCTGACTCCAAGTAGGAGCTTGCTTCTTTTATGTCTTCGGCTATCCCGATGATCTTCGGCTATCCCGATGATGTTCAGATCATCTACATACACAGATATTATACAGAATCCATTCTGGGATCGTCGTATAAATACACAAGGACAGTCTTCATTGTTTGTGTAGCCTTTCTTGCAGAGAAAGTCGCTTAAGCGATTATACCACATTCTTCCAGATTGTTTCAGTCCATATAGTGACTTTCTGAGTTTCACACTGTACAGATTTCTATTGGCTCTGTCTTGGTTCGGGAGAGGGATTCCTTCAGGGACTCTCATATAAATTTCTGAATCCAGGTTACCGTAAAGGTATGCAGTCACAACATCCATCAATTTCATTTCTAAGTTCAAGTTCACTGCCATTGAGATCAAATATCTAAAGGTGATTCCACTCATGACTAGGGAGTAGGTTTCTTCATAATCAACTTCAGGACGTTGAGTGAAACCTTGTGCTACCAGCCTTGCTTTGTATCTCACTACCTCATTTCTTTCATTTCTCTTTCGAACAAATACCCACTTGTGCCCAACGGGGTGTACATGGGGAGGTGTACGTCATACAGGCCCAAACACCTCTCTTTTGTTCAGAGATAGCAATTCAGTTGCTATTACCTTCTTCCAATCTTCCCAATCTGATCTTTTGTTACATTCAGCGAGCGATGCCGGCTCGGGATCAAGATCGATGATTGTGACAATTTTCTTTGCGAAGTAGATATCGATATTGGCTTTTGTCCTATTCAGGGACTCTCCCGTGTGCACGTAATTTATAGCTATTTCTTCATGAGTTGCTTCTTCTGGAGCGATTGCTTCTGCTGGAGCTTCACCTTGCGCATCGCTTCTTTCAATTGCGGTGGCAAGTCCCTTTAGTTTTTCGGCTCTGATGTGTGCGCACACATCCATGCTAATGGGGATATTCAGATCCGATAAGCCCTTTTCTGAAGGTGTCATACTTGTGCCAGGTCTCAACTAGCTCCGCTTCTCGTTCTGGGGAACTTCAATAATCGGCTGTGATAAATCCCTCTTATCCATTTTCGCCGGGCGTCCCGGTTACTTTGGACTCGAGGAGCCGGAGTTCTCGTCCTTTTATTCTGAGGCCTCTGGACGGGATTAGAGATACCTTCAATTTTCTTTGGTATTTCAACCCTCTCCGGTGCATTGCATGCAGGCACATGCGACTTAATCACGCTTTTCAAATCACTAAAGTGATCGGGCAGTTGGTTTGCTAATGCTTGCAAGTTGATGATCTTCTGGACTTCTTTTTCAGTTTCACTAGTGTGCGGGTCATGTGCATGAATTCCCGTGGCTTCCCACGTAATTTCCCGACATTTTTCATCAACGGGTTGATTTCCTCCCCCTAATGACGGGAAATTATCCTCATCAAAAATACAATCAGCGAAGCGGGCAGTATGCAAATCTCCCATCATGGGTTCCAAATACCTGATTATGGATGCAGTCTCATAACCAACGTATATCCCAATCTTACAGAGAGGGCCCATTGCATTATGCTGCGGAGGTGGTATAGGTACATACACCTTACATCCAAACCTGCTAAGATGAGAAATTTTCGGTGGTGACCATTGCGCTAGTTGCATAGGTGAATGGATGTTGTAGGCCGAAGGTCTAAGGTTGATAAGATTTGATGCATGAAGGACTGCGTGTCCCCAACATGCAGCTGGCAAATTACTTTTCTGCAAGATAGGTCGGGCAATAAATTTAATTCTTTTAATTAAAGCCTCTGCCAGACCATTCTGGATATGGACACGCGGTACCGAATGCTCAACTGTAATTCCCATCGCCATGCAATAATCATCAAATGCCTTTGAAGTAAATTCACCGGCATTGTCCGTTCTGATGGACTTGATGTGATGATCAGGAAACACATTTCTGATGCGAATGATCTGCGAGATCAATTTTCCAAAGGCGTGGTTTCTTGTGGACAACAATCCCACATGTGACCATTTCAAGGAAGCATCAATGAGCACCATGAAATACTTAAACTGCCTAGAGACAGGCTGAATAGGACCGCAAATGTCTCCCTGGATGCATTCCAGGAATGCAGGAACTTCATCCTTCACTTTTAGAGTGGAGGGTCTAGTAATTAGTTTCCCGGTGGCACATGTAGGGCACACAAAATCTTCATGATTCGAAAAATTCTTCACATTAATATTATGCCCATGCGAGTTATTTATTATGTTTCTCATCACCCTAAGACTTGGGTGGCCTAACCTGTCATGCCAGAGACAGAAGAGTCCAGAGCATCTAAATACTGTCTTCAGAACAGTGTACGCTGCAAGCGATTTAATATTGGTATAATATAGCCCAATTTCAAGTGAAGGAAGTTTTTCTAATACCCTTTTGCCGTTCTCTTCGCGCTTTGTGATGAGCAGGTATTCCTTACCGTACTCTTCGGCAGTCTCAACGTGGAAACCATTGGCGCGAATATCCTTAAAACTTAGGAGAGTTCTAGTCGATTCTGGGTACAATAAGGCTTCTTCAATGACCAAATTTGTGCCCATGGGAAGTATAATTGTGGCTCTTCTAGAACCAATTATACATGCATCGCTTCCGGCGATTGTCGTAAGGCTGTCGGTGCTCTTACGGATCAACTGGAAATATTTAGTCTCTCTTAAGATGGTATTCGTTGTGCCGCTATCGGCAAGGCATACTTCCTCCATAGGGCGCCACACGTGTTCTAATATAACGTATTTAATTAAAATGTATTAGAAGGCATTCAACACATAAATAAAATACGCCAATATCAGAACATATAATGCCACTATAAATGAATGTTTTATTCCAAAATCATCCAACCATTATGAGGAAACAAATCCTAAAGCACCAACCATGCAAGTTCTAAACTTGTCCATTTAACACAAAAATAAATGACAATTAACGTCTCATGCATTCTGTGCATCAGACGGAATCAACTAGAAAATCATCGACTTCTTCGGCTATTTTCTCAGGAGTGATTTTCTCCTCAAGGGAGATCATGACTGTGGCTGCCTCTAAGTCATAGGAGGGTGTCCGCTGCTAGGATGGGTTCAACATCCATCAATTCAGGCAGCTGCTCAACATGCTCCCCCTCGACTGCTGCAAAGTGAGCTTCAGGCTGCCTTTTGCCATTCTTCTTTTGAGCTTGATGGGTATCAATGACATGTTACGGTTCTTTGCATATCCGCGACCAATACCCCCATTTGCCACACTTGTAGCAACCCTGGTTCTACTGGCCATAGGACTTGCCACTCTTCTTAGCCTTTCTGTCATTTGGAGCATCTGACTTGCCTTTCTGGGCAATGATCTTACCCTTCTTCCCCTTCTCTTCATCAAGGGTTTTCGCACCTTGTAGCTGCTAGCGTTGGCTTCACGGCCAGCGGAGCTGCCTGGTGGCTGCGAGACGTAATTTTTGCGGAGAAGTTCGTCCTGAGCCTCTGCCACCTGCATCATATCAATCAATTCAGCGTATTCCTTATAGCCGTCTTGATGATAGTTACGGGCAGTCTGTACAACACTGGGGTGAAATGTGGACAGATCTTCTCAATCTTCTGCTCATCCATGATCTCCTTGCCACAGAGTTGAAAATTAGTACAAATCATGTGCAAGATAGATTGTACTCCCCGACCATCTTAAAGTCAGCAAATCTCAGTCTGATCCACTCTTGCTCTGCTTGAGGAAGAATGGTGTACTTGAGCCTCTCAAACCGCTTCTTGAGTGTTGTCCAGAGTGCTAGCATGTTTCTTTCTGCCATATACTCATTCTTGAGAGTCGGGCAGAGGTGGTGCCTGAGAAAATGAAGTGCCTGAGCATTCTCCTCATGTGTGGGTCGGCGTCTTTCTATCCGCTTAACCCAATAGCTGCGTTGAGCTTCCGGCCCCCAAGCACAATCTCGACATCGGATGCCCATGTCAGATAGTTTTGGCCATGCTGGGCCAGCTCCTCGAACTCCCAGTTCGAAATTCCAGTCATCTACATGTGTATGAAATGAAATAAAATAAGTTTACTGCAGGTAAACATGCATGGAAAATTTACTATAGGTAAATAAAGTGGTACAATAGGTTCCCATAATGTTTCATAATGTTATGTGCATTTTCTATAATTTTACTGCTAATTTCAGTGATTAAAAGCAATTTTCAGTAATTACAATTAACCAAAAACAGTAAATAAATATACAAAATACAGATAATAATAATACCATAAATAAATAAGTTTCAAATGCTAAAAATAATGCAAAATTCAGATTCCTGAGGCCCTTTTATGCTAAAATATGATATTTCAGCAAATTCTGCAATTCCAGAGGGTTTTTACGCAAAATTTCAGTTCAGAGAAAAATTCGCACAATTTTTTGATTTACCGAGGGTTTCTACAAAAAATCTGGACCCACTCGTAAATTTGAGGGTTTATACGTAATTTTCGGAACTACGAAGCCGTTTATGCAAAATTCGGGACTCAAAAGTAAAACCCGAGGGCTCCTTGGTAATTTCTAGTATTTTCGGGCCCTTGTCGCAAAATATCCGGTGCCAGCCCATCCCCCTTATTTTCCTTTTTTTTTCTTCGCCTGGCCCACTACTTTCGGCCTGGTTCGGCCCACCCTCAGCCGGCCCACCGAGCCAACTTAACCGCCCCCTAGGGTTTCCCCTTGCCCGATTTTTATGCGGCGGTGGCGCAACAGCAACCTGAGCTGCCGGCTTCCGGCGGGCGAACGTGAGGCGGCCGGGGCTGGCGTGTGGCGGCGGCTTTTGGGTGGCCGTCGGGCGAGCGAGCGAGCCGGCGGCGACATGGCGAGGCGGCGAGCCAAGCGGCGACACGGCAGGCGGCCGGCGGCGCAGTGACACGGTGCAAAGCGCGCGAGGCGGCAGCTGCCGCCTAGAGGCGGCGGCGCGATGCGAGGCGGTGGCGGGCGGGCGCGGTTGCGAGGCGGCGGCGAAGCTTGGCCCGTCGCGGCCGTAGGGCTAATAAGGCGGCGCCACGATAGCTCAGCGCCACGGCGAGCGGGAGGCACCGCTACGGGCGGAGCACGGGAGGCGTGCGGGAGGCACCGGCTGCAGGCGACGCCTGGGAGGCGTCGGTCTACGGGCGGCGCGCGGCGATAGGTGCCGGCTACGGGCGGCGTATGGGAGGCGCGCGAGTGGCGGCATAGCACGGCTTCGGGCCAGAAGCCGAGGTGCCTCGTGCAGGAGGCGATGGCCCGTGCGGGGGCGCGTTACCCGAGGCTAACTCTGGCGATATCAACAGCGGTGCCCCGTGCGGGACACGCTATCCAAGGCGAGCTCCGTCGATCGGCAGTGTTGTTGCATGCGGCGGCCATACAGGGCCGAATCATGCATTTGTCTCCCTTTTTTCATGCAATGACTGTGCAGAAAATGAATTGGAAAACAATGCATATAGATTTCAATCTACGATGCAATCATCATCTACCCCTTTTCACAATCTACCGATCGACATTGTGCCGACGATTTCAGATCTGCTCGCGGTAGATTGGGGCGGATTTGCATCATTTCTAATCTACAGTGCAACCAAAATCTACCCCGTTTCACAATCTACCGATCGACATTGTGTCGGCAACTTCAGGGCGGATTTGCATCGTAGAGATTAGGGCGGATTTGCATCGTAGAGATTCAATCTAGAACGCGAAAAAGAAAATACAGATTCAAAAGCGATCTAGAAAATTCAATCTGTACTTCGATGATTACCTCGTTCACCGGAGTAAAGTCGTGCTGATAACGTGTTGAGGAACCATCGCTGGCGACTAGTCCGATCGATTCCTCTGCTTAGAGCAAGAACGAATCAATCACAGAATAATAGATTGAACACAGAGAGGTAGAGAGAACTCCTGGTCTTTCTTTATTGCTTTCAATTGCATCAGGTGTACATCATGAGGGGGTATAGGTCCCTATTTATAGCCTACGGTGGGGTGCCCATATTGGGCCGGGACTCTTGGTCCTGGGTCCAGTTTCTCAACAGAATTATCATGTGATTTCCCACTACGACGTGGCTGTATCGCTGTATGCGGCTAGCTAGTGGTAGACTACATGCGGATGCGGCTGGCCAGAGGAACGCTCGGCTCTCAATACTAGCGCCGGGGAATGTTAACGGATAATCTATTTTATTTAAAAAATACGATAAATAAAATTTATATTTAAAAATATTTATATTTGTATGTGAGAATATTCATATTAGTATTTATACTCATATTCGATCCGTTTTCTATGCCTAATGGTAACAGGCCGGTTACCAGAAATCTCAGGAAAAACCTAGACTAATTTTATGATTCAAAATTTGAATTTGGGCGGTTTGAAACCAGTAACCATTCCAGTAACCGGTGAAAAACCAATAAAACCACTAGGAATTTATTCTACCAAGATTTGTTACAGAAGTTGTAGAAGGATATTCTTATTCGACCGAATGAAGTACATATTCGATTCAAATTCGTATCCGTTGCAACATTCAATTCGTATTCGTATTTGAGAATATTCAAATTCGTATCCATATTGATTTTAAAAATATAGATTCATATTCGTATTTGAGGCTATTCGATCGTAGTCGATCCGTTTCCATCCCCACCGAATACCATGCCCGACCTAGGCTGGGTTCAAACTAGCTTAAAGCTGATTTATGTTCGCGCTGTCTACAGTAAGTAGTTTTTAAACGGTGTATTTTTTCAAATCAGGGTTAATAAAAATACTATAGTAAAAAGTATACTGAGTTCAATTGTACTGGCCAAAATCACATACAATTATTTTTCTATACGTATTACCTCTCACGAACAATCAGAATTCAAATATTTAAGCCATAAGTGATAATCCATCAACCCAAAAGAATTCACGCTACGTTACACGATAATATTCGTCTGCCGTTGCCTGTGCGTCCGGCCGTGCCCTCCTTGGGCTCGCACACGGCCCTAGGCTCACCGTGCCGTGTTAGGGAAGGCGTACACACACTTATACGAGCGAGCGAGCACAGCAGCAGATAGGCAGCCACCACCATAACATGGGAGAGGTAGATGGAGCGGAGGCAGCGGGTGGCAGGGCAAAAAGATGATCTGGAGTACTTTTTCGCTCGTCATTACTGTACAAATTTCTTTCCGATAATGTGTCTATACAACATTCGACTATTTTTTAGGACAAAAACAGTCAGATTTTGAGCCGTTAGATGAAGATCCAACGAAGAAAAGTTATGCATAACATAAGATCACCTTCATATATATTGAATCATGATAAACAAGTCAGGAGACTCGATCCGTTGGGACTTGGAATAAATGATGGAATGTTTAGGCCCCGTTTGGCACAGCTCCACCACCGGCTCCTGGAGCTGTTTGGAGCCGTTTTGTGCCAAACGGGGTAAAACAAAATAGCTCCACCCAAGGAGTCCCTTAAAACATGCTGAGACAAAAGATATATACGAGATGGAGCTGAAAAAAGTAGCTCCACCCGGCTCCATCCGCAGGCCCGCATGCCACTGCCCTTGTACTTTCGTGAATTTACGCGATCTGCCACCGGCTCTTCTATTCTCCCGTTCCCGTTCCTCTGTTCGGTCTTCTCGTCTTCGACCGTGAAGGGAGTGCCGCTACCATTAAATATTGGTTGCTAATACTTTGTGTTATTTTAAATTTTAATTTTTTTTGAATTCAAATTTACTCGGATGAAAAATCATGTAGAAACATACAGCTCTTGATGTTACTAGTAGTGTGCCCGTGCTAACGCTACGATAAAATACAAAACAAGATAAAATTTATAAAAAATAAAACGAACAATCAGATTCATTAGATTCAAGTGTGCGTGGTGAGGCAGCGTCGGGGGCCTAGTCCAGCAGCCTTTAGAACTTCTATTCGCTGCATTTTCTACTGGAGAAATGGATTTGGGATTTAATACAACTGTCCTTTCTTTCCACATGAAACACGTAGAAGAATCCCACATGCAACGCTACTTCGGACTCGAAGTTTCAACTTCCTAACACCACGTAAGAAGTGCAGCACAATGATATTTGAGATTCGAGGACTGGTAACTCTCTTCAAGATCAGCTAGCACTTAGAAAATAAATAGAGGTACTGAATCAAATGTTAGTGAGCCCACCACCACCGATACACACACACTGACACGCGCACAAACACACCATTGTTCATCTTCGAAAAATTACTGAAGACTCCTCATGGACCCATGCAGAAGTAGGGCCAACTCGCTCATTGACCGTTTGTTTTGGCTCCTTTCAAGTTTCAATTCTGGCATGAGTTCACCAGACAGGAAATTTAATATCGACCGTACGTCAGAGCCAGTGAGTGACGCCGAGGGGAGCACTAGTGACCCGGCGAGAATGGCTCGCAAGAGCGCAACTATTTTCTGCGAGAGATACAGATGCTCGGTAATCCGTACACCTCGTGCTGTGGCTATTTTATCAAGGAAGAGGGGGGAGGGAATTAGGCCAAAACAGAAAAATCCAACTGTCATGTTTTGCACTGCTTCTACCAGGCAAATAGATATGTGCACCAAAGCAATTACCTGTGGAAGATCTTCTCTCATCATTTCAGCAAATCGAGAGCTATTTTCCCCTTCATTTACATAATGAAGTTCTTCAAAAAAAGAGCAGCCCACTCATCTCCTAGGCCGACAACATCAAGGGAGAGCTGATATATTCAGTAATATTTCAGTGTGAGTTAATGAAGATAGCCTCGCAATCAATTCTTACCAAGGAGAGGGAAATCTTTACCTGTGGAAATCTCCTTAGTACCAACCCCAACTTTCTAATGATGAATAAATCTATGGTGACTGTCTCAAGTACAAATGGTCTCTGCACTTTCACAGCTACCAGATCTCCGGTTTCTTTCAAGTGGCCCTTGTATACCTGTCCCAGAGAAGCTGCGGCACAATACATAAGCATAGTCCAAGAGCAGTGATTATTTTTTATGCAACATGATTCCATTTGATAATATTTAACCTTAACTGATCAATGCAGCAAATAAATGATACCTAGATTTTTAGTATAATTACCTGCAGCAATTGGGGAATGGGGAGGGAGATAATTCTGAGTATATTACGTGCCACGGCCGACCAAGCTCTTCTTCCAGAAGAGCCATTGCAATATCATCTGGAAATGAAGGAACCTTGACGTAGTAGTATATAACCGAGTTAGCAAACTTCAGCTCTTCTGGGACTTCTAGCAACAGGTTTATACTTTGTGTGGTAGCAAGGAAGAACAAAGTGGGATCAAAAAGCAATATTTACCTTATCACACAGTTTCTGCAACTCAGTCATTGCTGCAGGGGACAGAATATCTGGTCGAATACTTAGTGCTTGCCCAATCTTAATATAAGCAGGACCCAAAGATATCACAATTTCCCTCAGTTCAATCGCACGTGCTACTTCATTCTATCAAATTAAGAATATTGGACCACCCACAAACAAGACTTAGCAGTTAGCAGACGATTTTATATGATTTAAAGAAAACAACAAGACAGATGTAGGAATTGGGGTGCTACCTCCTTGAGTTTATTGCTAATAAGGTCTGATATGGGATGAGAGATGAAACCACCAGCAACAGACAACAATTGCACAACTCTGGTGGTGACAGCCCTCGGACGCTTGCTCCAGTATGCCGAAATTAAGTCAGGATTATACACAAGAGGCAGTGCCTCATCGTTGTTCACAGATGACACCTAGAACCTGGAAGAAAAAACAACAGAATTTAAATAACAACCTACTATAGCCAAAGCAAGATATAGTAAAAGGGCACATTAAGCTAGTATTCAATTCCGTTGTGAGTAGCGGTCGGTGTGACTGAACTCTTTGGAATTGTGTGAAGTAGAGAGCACAGAGTGAATTGGGGAGGTAGGTTTTGACCTCGACGAGGCGGAGGCGGACGTTGTCATCGGTGAATTGGGCGTCACGGAGGTTCTGTCCACGGAGGTCGCGCATGAGCGAGGCGAGCTGCTCGTCCTCCTCCATCTGCTTACGCACTCGCTGTATCTCCTTGGACACCTGCCCGAACCTCTTCATCCATTCACAGGCACCACAAAAAACCAAAGCAAACACAATCTCACCGCCAGCGAGGTCATCGCGACAGTACATAGTAGGAAGGAAACCGTGTGAGTCGTCCGTGTCTTACAGTGGAGGAGATGTCGTTAGGGTTCCTGGGCTTGGGGCGAGAGGAGGCCGCGGCGGTGGCGTGGGCTCCGTGGCGGCGGCGAGGATGCGGCGGAGGCGTGTGCGGCGGCGGCGGCCGGGAGGAAGGGAGGTGTGGGAGGCGGCCGCAATGAAGGAGATGCGGCGGTAGGGCTCCACCATGTCCCACAAAGACCGTCTTCTCCCACTGTGGAATCGCCGGTGGCGTACCACCTCGAACCGGCTCGCCATCCTCCCCCTCGCGCGCGCTTCCTCTCCTCCCCTTCCTCCATCTTCACTGTGGAGGGACGGTCGGCTTCACCGGTCACGTGGCAGGCGATCGGCTTAGCCGAGTACGGGACGTGGCGAGATGGTCGGCTTGGCTGGTCCGGTGGCAGCCAAAGAAGGCGGAGGAAGTTGGTGGCGGCACGCGGAGCCGCGGATGCGGATGTTGGCGGCGTCGTAGGCTGCGGCGGCCTCTCGGCGGTGTCGAAGGTACCGAGCCTGGCGGCGGAGGTGCGGATCGCGGATCTCCGCGCCCACCGCCTCACGCATCCGCGGCGCACGCCGCGGAACCGCAAGGCCAGCCCGCCCCAGACGCCTCCCTCCGCCTCCATCACACGGCGCTTCACGCCGCCATCCCCTTCCCCTCTCCCTCCGCGGATGTGGTGGCGGCGCGCCGTCCTCGCTCGACGACGAGTCGATGGCGTCGGCGTCGCGCCACGAGATCCGCACCACGCCCACGGCGGCGGCGGCGCGGGCGGGAGGAGGCGGCGGCGCGAGCGCGAGGCGGGAGGCGCGAGCGCGAGGCGAGGAGGCGGCGCGCGCGGAGGCGCGGAAATCGGGGAGGAGGCGCACGGGCTCGTGTGGGGGCGGCCGCAGGCGGTTGGAGGGTGGTGGGCCCACACGTCGATTTTTTAAGAAGGTTCGGGCTCAATGATGTGCATGATCCGGATGATTTTGGCCTTAGGATCTTCAATGAGTAAGAGAAGAAGGTTTGAGGAGAGATCCAGGTCATTCATTTGTATGAAGTTGGATTATTTTGGTACACAAATCTGGGTGGACTTAGATTGGGCATGACTGTAGGGGTGGATTTAGTAAAGAAAATTTTGGTGTATTATAGAGGGGTATAGACTACAAGCCAAATAGACAGGGATATATTGGACAATTGACATCTCTCAACCATGCATGATAAAACAGGTGGAGCTGTTTTGCCAAACAGTCTACCAAAACAGCTCCACCGGTGGAGCTGTTCGTGGAGCTGAAGCCAATAAAACAGCTCCACTTGTGAAGTGGAGCCGTGCCAAACGAGGCCTTAATAGCACTTCCCTTTTTTTCCGATTTTTTTTTGTAGGAAACCACTATAGCAATCGAGCTGGAGCGTTTGTTTGCCACACATGTAGCGATATGTATGGCCTGCTTGATTCACATGCTAATGATGCTTAAGTTTACCAAAGATTTTTGCCACAAACATAATGACACATATGGCCTGTTTGGCTCACAGGCTAAGGATGCTTAAGTTTACAGAAGATTTTTACCACAAACATAGTGACACTTAAAACCTATTCACATGGTAATGATGCTGCAAACCGTTGCAATCTTTAGCCTATAGTACTAGGAACCAAGCGGGCGCGCAACGGTGTCCTCATGACGGTGACGATACCCGCGCGCTCAGACAAGTCGACGGTCTCCTCGTCGCCGACCGGCCACCACTCGAACCGCTCGACCAACCTCCCGAGGAAGAACTGCAGGACGGCCACGGCGACGTCGGCACCGGGGCACGCCCTCCTCCCGGCCCCGAACGGTATCATCTTGATCTCTGCGCCGCCAGAGGAGACGACGTCCACCCGAGCGCCCTCCCCGCCTTCCAAGAACCGCTCCGGCATGAACCCGTCCGGGTCCGTCCACGCCGTCGTGTCGCGGCCTATCTCGGCCAACGCGTAGTTCACGACGGCTCCCATCGGGATCACGTACCCGCCGTCCAGCGGGACGTCGCGGTCCACCGTGTGCGCCAGGACGTAGTGCGCTGGCGGGTGCCGGCGCAGGCATTCCAGCACCACGGCCTTCAAGTACGGCGAGCTGCCGGCGGCGGCACTGTTGCTCTTAGCGATGTCGGCGCGCAGCTTCCGCTGCACGTCCTGGTGGCGCACGAGGCGCGCCATGGCCCACTCCAGCGCCGTCGACGTCGTCTTCGCCGCGGCGTTCATGAACTCCCAGCACAAGCTCACCATCTCCTCCTCGCCGAGCCCGAGCCCCAGCAGCGTGTCGGCGTAGCACAAGGCCGGCGCGTCTGCACCTCCGTGGACCTTCTCCCGCGGCAACCGGCGAGCAGCGATGAGAGCCGCAACAATGTCGTGGTGCCTCCTCTGGAGACCCGAGACCTTCCACCACCGGTGCAGGTACGCGCCCATCAGCAGTCAGCACCGTGGGCACGAGGTGGAACGCGTCGAGCTCGACGGCGAGCGCGAGGATATCGGCGTGGACTTCTCGCAGCTCCCTCATCACGCCATCATCCACCCCCTCGCCGAAGCAAAGCACGGCAAAGAACGAGAAGACGGCGTGCCGGAACGCATCGAACGGCATGACGACGCCGCCGCTGGTGGCAGCCGTGGTCGCCGCCTCCAACTCCAGCCTCGCCACAAGCCTATCGCCCGACCAGCACAGCGCTTCGGCCTTGCGAGCTGCGGCGAGGCACGAGCAAAGGTTTCGGCGGAGGCGGCGCCACCGAGCGCCGTACCCCGCGCTGTTGATGGCGTGTTGGTTGAAGCTGAGGGCGCGGAAGGCGCTGAAAGGCGACGGCGGGCGGTGCGCGAAAGCGGCGCCCGCGCGGACCAGCGTGCGGTGCGCGACGTCTCGGTCAGTGATGAAGACAGCCGGGCGGTGGCCCGCCCAGAGCGTCACGACCGGTCCGTGCGCTTCCCGGAGCCAGCGGAGCGCTCGCGAGAGGGAGGCCATGGTCGGGGCGTGGAAGAAGAGGTTGCCGACGAGCGGCAGCCTCGCGCGTGGCCCCGGCGGGAGGCGCTTGCAGTTGTACCGGCCGGCGGCCGAGGCAACGCTCCAAACGAGGATGGCAACGGCGAGGCAAACGGAGACGAGGACTGGAAACGCCATGAGCATCGCCAAGGCTCATAAGCAGTGCGGCTGACGATTGTGGTTGTGCATGAGTCATTATCACGTTCGCACGTGAGGCTCATGCCTAGCTAAAATATGCAGTGCCACTTGGCAAAATCGAGCAAGTTGTAGGGTGGTTGTAACAAAAGTTATGCTCCACGCCACTCGAAAATCAAGCCCACTTTCTACGTCTAGCATTAAAAATAGTTTGCCAGAGATCCTGTTCCTTTTATTTTTTTGGCTACTCCAGAAATTAAAAAAGCTAAATGTCAGAAAGGAGTGACCAAATGGATTCTTTAAATAGTTTTTCAAACCTAAAACTGTATCGATGTCTCTGTCATCCACTACCGTATCAAAAAAACATAAATAAAAACTATTAGTTATAATTAAAAGCCGTCAGCAGTAGTCTAAAATAACACCCCCAAAGTTCGAAGTACCACATAGTTGGATTAATTTCTGGAGAAACACTCGAAGTGGCCCTGACGCATTACCGAGTGTGCAAGTAAAATGGGTGTGTGTCGAGACAACCAGAATTTGTCGAGTTTCCCAGTGCTACAAGTTTTTTCTCGTGTGTTTTGAGACACACTGGAAAATTCCCTCTAGCAAAAGATATAATTTCTCCATTATAAATAAAAATATATAGCAGAAATACATTTCATAGCAAATCTACTAATACAAATTCATGTGGTCAATATGGATACTTTTTTAGAAATTGATGGTCAAAACGAGGATAGGATGTTTAAGTGCACTCATTTACTACTTAAAAAACAGGGTAAATTTAGGCAAAATTGTAGTGGAGTTATATCTCTACTTTGCAAATTACAGAAACCAAGTTTATCTACTCACAAGTGCATAAATATATCTACTTACAATTGTGTACAGATAAATCAATTGTGCACTTCCACTTAATGCAAACCTTTGTTCTATAATTCATCCTGGTCAAATATATTCAATTTTGACTATCAACATACAAAAAAGTATCTAGATGGGCCACATGAAATTGCTATGACTTTCATTATATATATATATATATATATATATATATATATATATATATATATATATATATATATATATATATATATATATATATAGGAAGGCTAAATGGGACTCCTAGGAGTTCAGACACCTAACCTCTCCACCATCCGATCGCTTTGAGATATGCTAGTTTGTAGTAGGTATGAGATTAACGGGTATATCCATTATCATATAGTGTTTGCATTAGAATTCAAATGTCAGACTGATTAGTGTAATCCGGTTTTTTTATTGCCATAAACGGGTATGAATCCCGTCATTTGCTCTGCGTGTAATCCGGATTTCTATGGATTGGTGTGCGTGAGCGTTCATAGTTCTCCGGCTTGCCATAAATAACCAGCGATGCGGAATTATTATTGCCAAAAATAACCAGCGAACAGAATGAATCATCAATTATGTTTTAAGAATTAATGTGTCATTATTTTTTGAATCCCGCTTCGTGTTGAACGTTGAGATAGGTATGTGTATAGATCCTTTTTAATAAATATAGAAGTATGTATGTGTGTAGATCATTATTTGCCATAAATAAAATTCTTGCTCAATGTGTATCGGCCATGTAATAATTAGCATGGAGTAGGTATGTAATTCCGTACAGCAGTATTGATAGTATGCTCGCTTGTACATATAAATTTAATATTATTTAGTGCATGCAAAATATCTTTATGTGCAAAATACGATGAATCTTTGTGATCAAATCGAGTATTATACTCAGAAAAAATTTTAAGTGATCTACTTACGGCATAAGGAAAACTGTGTTATCTTTCATTAATTGTTATATACCACACGAAATGATTATGAGCGGCGAATTTGTACAAGATGTTAGCGGGCGAGATGATAATCTTATGTGATTTTTTGAACTAAATCAGACAACTAAATGCTGTATTAAATGGATGATGTAAACGAACGGCTTAGAAAAACGAGTATGTTGACTTGCGGTTTGTCCATTTTTTTAATATGTCGCACGGAATGATTTAGAGTGGCGAATTAGCACGTGATGTTAGCATTTAAGGAGAGAATCTTATGTGAATTTTTCATCTCAATCGAATAACAAAAAGCTATCTTAAATGGTTGAAGGAGACGAACGGCTCAGAAAAAAGCGTATGTTCACATACATTATTTTATATACGCCACACGTAATGAATTAGAGCGGCGAAATTTTACATCATGTTAGCAGAAATATGCAGAGGTCACCGCCGCTGAAATTATGTGAAATTTTCGTATCATTCGAGCAACAAATTCTTGTTGAATGTTTCGTGGAGACAATCGGTTTAAGAAAACGGGTATGACACACGTAATGAATTAGAGCGGCGAAATTTTACGTCAAGTTAGCAAAAATATGCAGAGGTCACCATAACTGAAATTATGTGAAATTTTCGTATCATTCGAGCAACAAATTCTTGTTGAATGTTTCGTGGAGACAATTGGTTTAAGAAAACGGGTATGACACACTGTATGATTTAGAGCGGCGGATTTGTATGTCATGATATTGTTTTGAGTGTAAATCTTGTGTCACTTAGTAGTACACTATCAACATTCATGGACCCAGAAAGTTTGGACATGTATGTACGTAACGTGCATCAGCCAAGAAGCATACAAATTCTAAAACAAATCCCGTTCATCCAGTAGAGGAAAAGGTATGAAGAAAATGGCAGTGGCGGAACCAGAAGCTGTGGCGGCGGTGAAGCATCTGGTGCTATTGTGAATGGCGGTGCTGGCCGCAGGTGAAGCGTCAGGCGAATTGGCGTGATCTGGAAGAAGAGATGGGAGAAAATAACATATACATACATATCCTTGCTCACGTGAAAATAAATGGAGAATTAGTACTCTTGACGGAAACATACCTTCCATTGTCAAACACAGCGCGATGACTGCGAATCAGAATTTCCGTTGATTCCCAGACCACTGAATTTTGATTGTTCTTCGTCAGGTTCGTCTTCGTGCAGCGGTTTACAATGACGTTGCCGTGATCTGGGTATTGCCGTGATCTGGGAAAAGAGGAGCCCAAAAGATAATAACATATGAATACATATCCAGACACACACGGAATGCAATGGGAAAAAATCTTTGTTATCGGATACATACCATTTATAGTAGAATGTGTAGTAATAAAAGGCCATATCCCATACATCTAAACTTTTTTTTAATTTATACGACATAATCAAGTCACATACCTACTAGTTATGACTTTTTCAGGGATGTGTATACAAGACTTTTCTCACAATAGCAGGGTTCAAACTTACTGATGGTTGTTACTTGTTGTTTTCTATGATGGGAACGAAATTTCTGCTCAGATAATAGTATCCTAATGAATAATTACCTATACTAAATCTGCCTATACTTGATTCATACACATATCCTTCATGCTCGTGTTCAGTTATCTTTCTATTTCCATTTTTTGAACTGCGATAATTCATTACCACGAAAAGACTTCCCATTACACAAAAAAAATATTTTAACATATGAAGGTTATTCGGCATGTCACATGTATTCTGAACTCGTGGCATTTGGCATAAGGAGTTTGCTAAGATTCAATTAGCTCCTGTATAGAACAAAGCTTCAGCATAGAAGAGTGGTATAAAATGTAACTGGCAATGTTTTCTTCTTAGGCTTGGAAGATTTAGTAGCACCTGCAGCTCCATGGACTCATATAATTGGTGTTTTCGTTAATGTAGTACTGTACTAGGCAGAGTTGTTTGACAATTTACCTTCATTGTCGTCAGCAAAGTCAAAATCCAGGGTATTCCTTATCGATTTGAAGAAGTTATTGACAGGTCCGGTGGGCACATCATCAAGGTTACACCCTCAATCTAAAAAAAGAAGTGGAAAGAGAACAGAGCATTTATCCAAGCAAGCACGTATCAAATAGTCAAATACTCATAAAAAGGAAAAAAACGAATTTTTGTGCCCTATAAGAAAAACATTGTTTCAAGAGGCATCATTTACCGAGTCTATAGCTGTCCGGAACAACTGTGAGGCCCTGCGCTTTTCTGATTGATCAGGAAACACCTGAAATTGACTAGAAGAGAATAGATGAGCATGGTTGTGCACGCCCAGAACAAATGTGGAGCAGGATAGAGTATGAATCCTGAACTTACTATACAGGACCTAGTCCCCCTGAGCTCTTTGAGTTTCCTTACAACAACAAGAGCCAGCTGGATGTTGGCATGGATGAACTCGTCTGAAGAGCCCTTCGGTTCAGAGGTAAGCAAGATCAGAGTCATCATATAATTATGGTATTGAAAACCAACATGGCATGGAACAAAAAAAACTGATTCTTCATCCTGTTAAACTAGAATGGAGTGGATGCACAAACATTACACAGCTTTATTGTTGAAGCAGAAACAAATTATATGTATGTATAATGTACCGCATTGATATAAAGAAATCCATCAAGAAATCAGAACCTAACAAGAACCGAATTAGTTCAAGCCAACCATCAAGAACCCGCAACGAAGCACAGCCAAGAACCCTAAACGTTAGGCGGAAATAAAACACGAAATTTCCCCGTCCACTTACGCTCTGGAGGAACCGGAAGATGAGATTCTGCCGTCGCGCACCAAGGATTCACAATCCACCGCAGCAGCCAAAAAATAATAATTAGGAGAAGAATACCAAAAGCGGAGAATAAGACAAGAGCGAGAGGAGGAAAGAGAGGAGCGCACGATGGGTGGGTCATGATACGCTGGACCTTGGTGGATGCCATGGCTGCGGCGGCGAAGCTTCCCTGCTCCTCTGGAAGTATCTAGAAGCTTCGGATTGGAAGCGCGTGGGGCGGCGAGCGAGCAGGCCAAACCCTATCTTGTGAGGAGACGCCGCCACCCTCCACCAGCCGGGCTCCACCTTGCAGACTCCAGGCCCCCTCCACGGGGCACCTTGGGTGAATGACATCAAGAAACCCCATCTCGCCGCCGTAGTGGCCGGCGCCGACATTGGGGCTGAACGCCGCGTTCCGTGAGACTTCGCGAGGCGGTCGAACCAGGCGCGCCGGCTGTCGTAGG